>VNJR01004646.1:0-18967 GCA_008042585.1 Drosophila punjabiensis | reverse complement strand
GAGTATACCAGAATGAAAATCAGCACATTTGATTATATTCTGTTAAAAATTGAACCGCTAATTATTAAAAATTTGACAAATTTTAAAAAACCCCAATAATACAACGCAAAATAGCAAGCGATTCGTCTTCAAAAACAGTACTGCACCGTTTAAAGCTGATCGCTTGCGTTTCGTCTTCATCTTCATCTTCGTCTCAGCGCGCACTATGTTTCCAGCCTCGAAGTTATCGGATATTCCGAAACTCTTCCAAAATGTAACTCCTCACTTGCAGATCCGTCATTTCCCCATGTCAGAATGGATTTATGAGGAGAACTACAAATCTCCTGGAACTTACCGCATTTGTTTTTAGAGGTTTCCAACGCAACCTTCAACTGATGTGATTTACACGGACTTAAGTAAAGCCTTTGACTCGGTTAACCATTCTCTTCTTGTAAGGACACTCGACTTAATTGGGTATCCTGTTGATCTACTTAAATGAATTTTGAGTTATTTGTCTAACAGAACTTAAAAGGTTCTGTTTAAAATGCTCCCTCCAACTTCCTCAGTGTCACATCTGGAGTCCCACAAGGTAGCCATCTCGGCCCACTGCTATTTACATTGTTCATCAATGACCTTCCGCTAGTTTTAACCAACTCTCGTGTGCTGACGCTGACGATGTTAAACTATGCCTGCAGTATAAGCACAGTTCTTGCCAGTTAGACTTACAATCGGATCTTAATATTTTTCAAGCATGGTGTCGTACTTACCTGTTACATCTCAACAGCTTCAAATGCAAACCGATGAAATTTTCACGTGTCACTACCTAGTATGCCACTTATACGCTTAATGACTGCTTTTTGGAAAGAATAACTCTTTTAGGTGATCTAGGAGTCCGCCTTGATCCTAAACTTTCGTTCTCTGAACATATTTCCTGCATGGTTAACAAACACAGAGGCGTGCTTGGGTTTATAAAAAGGTGGTCGAAGGAATTCGATTCCCCTTATGTAACTAAGAGTTTTTTCACCTCACTAGTTCGGGCCATTTTGGAATATGGTTCTTGCGTTTGGAGTCCCAGTTTTTGGGTCCATCTTAACCGCATTGAGTCTGTCCAAAAAATTGTTTGCTGTTCGCCCTATCTTATCCTTGGATGCCGACCTGAGATTACCGTCTAATTCTAGTTGACTCCTATTAATTAACCTTCGCAAGCTAACCGTAGAACGATGCTTGGCGTCGTCTTTCTACATAAGCTAATACACAGGAACGTGAAGAGCCCCTATCTGCTAGGTCAGCTCAATTTCCACGTACCGCGACTAACATCCAGATCCTATATCCCCTTAGTTATTGGTTACTTTAGGAGGGAGCTTGAAGTTCTATTCTTCTTATGTAACTAAAAGTCTTTTGACTTCATTAGTTCGGCCCATTTTGGAATATGGTTCTTGCGTTTGGAGTCCCAGCTTTGGAGTCCATTTTAACCGCATTTAGTCTGTCCAAAGAAATTGTTTGCTGTTCACCCTACGTGGCTTATCCTGGAATGCCGACCTTAGATTACCGTCTTACTCTAGTAGACTTCAATTAACTAACCTTCGCAAGCTAACCATAGAACATAAGCTAATACACGGGAACGTGGAGAGCCCCTATCTGCCAGATCCTATATCCCCTTAGTTATTGGTCACAGTAAGAGAGAGTTTGAAGTGCATGAACCCCTTACGGTTTTATGCGCAGATTACAACCGCATCGTTGATTGTATTGTTGTTGTATTGTCTTCCTAAAGTAAAAACCGGATGGCTTGTAGAATTAGCTCGTATGTAGTATGTAGTATCTTAGTAAAATATAACTTTCCTCGTACTCTCCTTTGTTTTCTTTCTCACGCGTCTATCTAGAACGCGTTCGTGCCGTACGTCACACGGCTGCGCCCCTAGGCCGGTTGGGAAGGAGGTGGGAATCGTTATGACTCGCGCGTTAAAAATATAAATAAATAATTAAGGTATTGTTGTTTCACAAATTTCTGAGTTTGTTCTTCGAGCGATGATATTTACTTGATGGGTTTTAGTTGAACCTTGAAATCTTCCTATTGAATTATAAAGAGTTAATCAAATAGGCAAGTTTTCGACATTCTATCGTTTCAACGTTGCGTAATGATCGGAAAGTATTCTAGCCTTCGCCTCCCAACTCCCTCGACCGTAGGTTTTGATGCCAGGTTTTGAGCGCTTGAGTGATTATTGATTAGGCGTGAGGGTCTCCACGTTCTTGATATTCAGTTCCACTATTTCAATGGGTTACGTTTTTAATTAAACATTACCCTCGCTATCCTCGCCATCCTGGTTCAGCCGGTCAGATTCCGATTCCTTTCACAGCCAGCAGCGTCTGCTACTGAAGTTCAAGGCCTACATTATTAAATCGGAATAAAACGCCAGTCCTTCAAATTCGTGAACTCAAGTAATATTATCTATCCTTGTCGCTCTTGCAGCGGCTTATTCAAGTAGCCTTCAAGTAGGCACATATCGATGTCTAGGCCATGCTGACGTCATTTCATTTTAAAATATGAGGTCGTTCCACTTTCAGATCGCCTGATATCCTGAAACTCAACAATGTGTTCCTTCTTATATCAGGTCGTTTTGTGGTAAAGATATAAAAATTGATGCTATTACTCGCTAATCGCCTTACTCTTAATATTTCAAGCAACTTATTTCCCGGTCGTTGTTTTCCAATAGTATCGTTTCGCTTTTTGCGCCGTCTAAGACACCACTGGTTTCCACCAGATTTAGTTATACTGGCGTATACGGTTTGCTGATCGCTTTTAATGAACTCGCCTTAGTATCGCTTTCCCCTTAACTCCTATGGCTGCTAACAGTGGTTCGTCGATCAGCAAACTCACACTTAGAGTTCATATGTGCATTTTCTAGAAGGTCTACAACATACAAGGTAACTTAAAGGCTAATTTTTTATTTAGCCCAGGACTTCCAACTTGAACTTGGGCTTGAAACTTAAATCGTCTAAGACAGCAGTTATCGGGCTGCTTTGCTTTTCTCGTTTGGGTTCAGGTGAAAGAACTATACCATTTTGGGCTTCTGGTATTCAGATAAGGTCCTGTTCAGGGCTTTGTGTTTTCCAGTCGAACTTTGCTTCATACGTTAAACGAGTCAGGGTAGAAAAATATCTAAAAACGGGAATGGCTTTTCGTATGATTTCCAGTTCTGCACGATTGCAAGCGAGATTTTCAAGTAACTGAATGAAACGCTACTCCGTTTAAGATAAAATTCGGTGCTATTCGCTAAGGGCAATTATATGGTTTTCGTTTTAAATTATTCAGAATTCCTGAGAACGGAAATGGGTATAGATATGAAAATAAATTAAATTTAAGAGAAAATTTTATCAGGTCCGGGACAAGTTGAACATAATGGAAATGATCGAAATATATTAGTATTGTATATTTAAGAAGGTAAAATAGAAATAAATAAATAAATGCGGCTTAAAAATTCTGTTTTGATGCATACCAAAAGATAAAATCGTGTTGATGTTTTCCAAACTGTCGAATTGTATTGTTTTAATAACTATTTTATTGTCATATAACATAAAAAGGTTAAGTTGCACTCAAACAAAAGATGGTCACACAAAATTGCAACAAAGGACTGCAAAGGTGGCAATGCACCCCTATTTCTGCCACGTTATCGTCTCTGAGTGAAATTACATCTTTAAATTACTATATAAACATAAATTTTTTGGACGACCTACAGCTAAATTACTATATGCCTTAAATACTTACAAACGATAATATTATATTAAAATTATATTACTGCATTCAAAGGTGTTTTCGTTTGCTAACCCTTGTTTGTGTGTATCCGTGTGTCTATGTATTGTGTGGGGTGTCTTATTAATGTAAGGCGTGACCGCCTTGAGAATTAAGCGCATGTTTTTGTCTCTTTAGAAAGAATTTTTTAAATGAATTTAACATTCTGTTTCAAGTGCAAATTAAGAAAGTTGAAATCCAGTTCTGTTGAGTCAGTATGTTAAGCGAGTGTTACCGTTTTCAAAAACTAATTACCTTTCCTTTTCAGGATACTCGACAGATATGATTGCCAAATGGAAGTTTTAGCATAAACTACGTGTTTTTTGGTACGTAATAATTACCTTGATATAAGACTATTATAATTTCTAACGGGTATTTTTTTTTATTTTTAGTAGTAGCACACATCGAAGAGCGGAACTTTAAGGACTGCTTTAAAACTTTCCTAGGTCTTCGGAAAGTTCCTAGTAGTTGCGAAATAATAATATTATTAATAAACAAAAAAAATATATATTTTTTAAAAATTTCCTTATAATTACCTTGATATGAGACTATTATAATTTTTTATTTTTAGTAGTAGCACACGTCGAAGAGCGGAACTTTAATGACTGCTTTAAAACTTTCCTAGGTCTTCGGAAAGTTCCTAGTAGTTGCGAAATAATAATATTATTAATAAACAAAAAAAAAAATTTTTTTAAATTTCCTTATAATTTATTCTGCGATGGTATTATTTTCATGCAGGTAAATCATATAGGGGATTACCCTACTGAGCGCTTAGGATTCAGGTGTCACCATGAATTACCCCGATCACGCGCTAAGAAAATTTTAAGGTCCTTTCCTCCTGAGCGATTGCATATGAAAGTAGCATATATTTTGGGAAAGTCCTGTGCAGTTTACTACGTAACCACACGTATGGCTATTCCTGGCTGGCTATTCCAACATTATTCCAGAAGAACAAAATACTTTGCTGTAATAGTCGTGTTTGTGTGCAGCGTTTGAAAATCTACGCTACTTCTGTAGCATTTCGTTTTGCTATTGCTACCGCTGCCTCTTTGACGAGAACCGTAGCAGAGTCGTAGCAGCTCGAGTAAGTTTATGCTATGTTCTGCTCGCAGTTTTGTCGCTTGTTAAACAGTAGCAATCGCAAAAAAAGAAAATGAAGAGCTGCACTCTGTGTAGCCGGAAGAGAGCGGGGTGAGAGCCGAGCAAAAACGACAATAAACCGGCCCACTGTCTGCACTGCGAAGGCCTCCTACATCCTTTTATAAAGGCTGCCCCTCTAATATAAAAAAGCCAAGAGCTGGCTCGCTTCAGGTAGCGCCACGTGTCTAGCATACCGCTAATTACAGTGGGATTACTCTTAACTTCAGTTATGCTAACGCAGCTAAACAGGCTGAGGGACTTATGACCTCCCGCAACCATTGGCCATCACCGACAATCTGATAGAAGCATTGATATCCATTTCTGAGAAGAGTATTGTCGGTGATGGACGAAGCTGGTCTGATCCTCAATCACGAGTTTGAATCAGAGTAGTGCAATATATCTTGGACGCTTTCGAAACCATGTTTCGAGTTATAAAGAGGGTCTGGCACCATGGACTCCTTCTGAATCTTAGAAATGGCCTGCGTCAGCCATACTTTAAGTTCCTGAAGACATTCCTGGAGGGCAGACGGTTCGTCGTCAAATCTAGTGTTCCCTAGGGCGTTCTCGGTTTCCTTCTGTACAATGTATACACAGCTAACCTTCACATGCTCTTATGTCCAAACCGAATGGCTGCCACTTAAGCCGAATATACAGAATTTTTCACCATATCAGACATCCCAGCAGAGGCCACGCCGATAATACAAGATCAACTCGATCTGGTTAATAAGTGGCATACACGCTATAACTTCGATACGGTACCGGTTTTAAGGGTACAATCAATACGTCATTTTGAAGTACCTACTGTTCTTGCCCTCCAGAATAAGTTTTTAAAAAACCTTTGTTAGTCGCCGAGATATTGAATTTTGAGTTTTATCGAAATGTCTCCATATATATTGCTAATTTACAAATATAAGGGGAAAATTGATATACAGGCCTGTTCCAGTTTCCACTCGGAAGTGGATTTGATAACATTTTCGGATTTCCCTTTAACATAAGCGAATTGCCCTTGTTGATTGAAGGATTTTTTATGAAATTTCCCTTTGGTCCCTTTTGTTCCCAAAAAAATCAGCTGGCCACTGCGTTTATTTTATCACAGTTTTGCTAATTAGGAGCTGATCAAATTTTGGCCTGCTATAGTTTCCAATCTAAGAACGTTAATGGGGTACAGATTGACTGCAGAAAATCAAAGGTAAAAGCATTCTTGACCGTACAAAGTAAATTTTAAATATTCGAAATTGCAATCATCTGTTTTTGGAGGCAGTGCTAAAAATCGACATGAAGTATTGGAAAACTCAAGCAGATGACAGCTGATTTGCCCGCCCCGATTTAAAGATTGTTACCTTAATATTTAAAAACAAATGTTTTTGCATTTCGAAGACAGTTATTAAGTGTTCGACGTATCAACCAATATTTAAAAAACATGGCTAGTATATTTTACGTTTTTATTACTTACATTGTTCAAATTTTACTTGCGTTTGCCGGTCAGCTGATTGGTGGCAGTGTTGCGAAATTGCTCACAGATAGTGTTGCAAAATTAAACTCAAAAAAGAGTTGCCGAAGTCGAGGAAAAATTTCCCTTCACATCGCGCACAGTTTGTACAAAAATGTAAGTAGTGTATTTACCAAACACAATTTTTTTTAGCGAGCATTTATAATAGTTCTTACAATAATAGAACAAATAAAATGTCAATTGTTCAAAATGAATAAGAATCATATTCCATCTGTTTATTTTGGAACGCTGACAGCCCTAACAATTTCCCCCTCAGCATCGACTTTTCCGCTCGGAAACTAGAACACGGGCGGCGGATTTGCAACATTGCGGAAGGTTAGAGTCGAACCGATTCTGAGGTGCAACCACAAAAAAATTATTTATAAATCAAGTATGCTACCTTTAGCTAATTCAGTTATGCAGTAATGCTCCTAAAGCATCAGAGAATGAAATTCCATTTTCAATTGCAATTTTCATAGTCGCATTGTATTTTAAAATAATTAATTTCTGATTTTGCGGATCTGAATCCGCTGAGCCAATTGCAGTCGGAAAGTTAACAGAGACTTAGCAGAGGGAAATACGAATCAGTGGGAATTTTTCGGAAATGGAAACTAGAACACGTCTGGGAAATCCGAATCCGAATAAATTTTGGGGAAGTGGAAACTAGAACAGGCCTGATAATTTCAAAAGACAATTTTCAAAGGTCAAAAAGAGATTTTTACAAATTTTAAAAACTAATTTTTCAGGAATAGTGCTTTAAGATGCAGTAGGGACTTACAAAAAAAAAAACAAACAAACCCAAAAACAGAATTTTTTGCACTTTTAAGTTTAAATATCTAGACGTAAAAAACAAAATTTGAGGCCAAATTCCAGATCAGAACATCGAAACCCTTCGTGAAAGTATATTCCGGTCTCCAGTTCTGAGATTTTTTTCAGATTCCCTTGGGTGGAGGAGAAGATTAAAAGAAACCATAAGCGATACATACAGAGACTAGCCCAACAACCTGGCAATTAACATACTAGATGACAGCAAACGGACCAGGAGGGTGCTCAGGACCAATCTGGAGCTCACCTGGAACTAGGCAGATTGACATACTAAAAATTAATTAATTATCGTCAAAAATTCAATGATTGTCCGAGATGGTCAGTATTAAATAAATTCACCCAGCTAATGTTAGTAACCATACCCCTCCGAAACGTCTTGATCGATTTGTATGAACTTTTTTATGCATATTCAGTAGTTCTGAGAATCGGCTACTATCTATTTTGTATACCCCCCTCATTTCAGGGTCTGTACCGTATATACCCGCTCCTACTCCTTTTTCCATCTTAGAGCCGTCGGTGTGAATATTGAGGTGTTGAGTATGGTCCTGACCTGTTTTCCAGTCTTTAGGTTTTATAAATGTTGTTGTAACATCCGGGCACGTTCTTGGTACCATGTAGTCAGATATACTGCTCATGTCTCCACGAATTGAACTTTGCCCGAATTCCTGCATCAGCATGTTCCCCATGTGCGGCTAAGCATCTTCTTGGATGCATAAAGCGCCCAATCAACCTCTCTAGTATATTTGGCTTCTATGCCAGCTCACTGTCTAATGCCAAGGTATCCTGTGTTTTCCGGTCAGCTTGGTTTTGCTGTTTGGGGGCTTTCATAGTGGTAGGTCCGTCTTGTCTGCGTTAATACTGAGTCCTACCTTGTCCACCCACTGAGAATCGATTGTCAAACTCCCGTAATACTTATGCTTACGCCATCCGCATTGGCTGTTATCTTTGGTGCTTTCCCTTCCAATCTCTTCATATCACCAAAACCCATAGCTGATGGTTAGGGGTGTGTTCCCCGGTTATGTCCACAATCACTCGTAGTGTCTATTCCTTAATGTGTTAGCCTTACTGAAAGCCCTCAACGGTGCCTACTAATGACTGTAATGCCGTCTCGACCTATTTCCCCTTTGTGTAGGCAAACTGGTTGGTTGAAAGTAGTCTCCCCTCATTGTTACTGTTTCTAGCAATCCGAGAGGTCCTCCTTGGGATAGGGATATAGCCTGCGCCTGCAAGCAAGACCCATGGGGTGATTACTTCTTTGGCCTCCTGTAGCATTGCTGGAAATATTCCATCTAGTCCCGGTGTTTTTATCCCAGTAAAGGCTATAGCCCAGTGGATTCTTCTAAATGCTCTTTTCCAGTTGCTAGGTCTAGGTGCTTTTTGTTAACGAAAACCTTGTTGGATCCTGGAAATATGCTTGCAGTAGTGCTGTCTGGGCATCTTTGCTGCCCTAAGTCCACTTTTTTTGTTTTTTTTTTTTACTGGACGTTGATGCACTACGCTCAGTACACTCAAGTGGCCCATCGACACCAAGCACGTGCCTGTTTGGGTTAGATGTTAGTAGACGCGATGGAAAAAAATTGAAAAGAATACGAGGAAAATAACTACTGGCGTGCTGCCTGGTTGTTTGTTTGCATACGTACCAAGTGGGTTAGGATTAAGGTTTTTAGTCTCGGATGGCTATATACGTTAGATGTTATTGTGTACAAATCGTTATAATTTGCACAAAAGACTCTAAAGGGTTCATGCAATTCAAACGAAGTTCTATATTGGCGCAAGACTAATGGCAAATAGGATCTAGTGTTTCTACTCGGAACATGAAAATTTAACTGACCTAACAAGTCAGCACTTTCCACGTCACCGCGAATAAGATTGAAAATAAAGGTAATGGCTAACATCGTTCTACGATTGGCTAAGGAAGGTAAGTTTATTAGAAGGAGTCTACTAGAATAAGATGGTAATCTACGGTTTGCATCCCAGTTTAAACCGCGTAGAGCGAAAAGTAAAAAATTCTTTTGAACAGATTCGATGCGATTACTGTGGACTCCATACTGAGGATTCCATACGCAAGATCCATATTCTAAGATAGGACGAACTAACGAGGTATATAATGTTTTAGTAACGTAGGGGTCATTGAATTCTTTCGACCACCGTTTTATAAATCCAAGCACACCCCTGGCTTTATTCACCATGAACGAAATGTGATCAATGAAGTCGAGTTTGGGGTCCAGGCGAACGCCCAAATCATCAACTATATGAATTCTTTCTTAAGAGCAGCAGTTCAGCGTATAAGTCACAAGCTTAGGAACGACACGAGAGAATGTCATTAGCTTGCATTTAGAGCCGTTAAAGTTTAATAAGTTTAGCCGGCACCATGTTTGAAAATTATCAAGATCTGTTTGTAAATCAGACTGGCAAGCAGCGTCCTTATATTGCACGCAAAGCTTAACATCGTCAGCGTACATAAGTACTCTAGAGTTAATCAAGACTTTGGGCAGGTCGTTAATAAATAACGTAAACAATAGGGGACCCAAATGACTCCCTTGCGGGACGCCAGATGTAACCCGGAGAACATTAGACGAGCTGTTTTTAAAGAGGACCTTTTGCGTCCTGCCAATCAGATAACTTGAGATCCATCTAAGAAGATCATCCGGAAACCCCATTAAGTCAAGTTTCCTAACAAGAAGTGAATAGGTAACAGAGCCAAATGCTTTACTGAAATCAGTATAAATGACATCTGTCTGAGGATTATTATGGAAGCCCTTTATAATGAAAGAAGTGAGCTCCAAAAGGTTTGTTGTTGGTGATCTTCTCTTAATAAATCCATGTTGACATGGAGAAATTACTGATCGACAAAGGTGCTGCAAATGTGGAGAAACGACATTTTCGAAAAATTTCGGGATGGACGACAGCTTAGAGATTCCTCTGTAGTTATTGGCTCCCGATTTGCTACCATTTTTGTGGAGAGGAATTATAAATGATTCCTTCCAAATAAGGGGAAAGTGGGAAGTTTCTAAGGATAAGGTAAACAATTTAAGAAGGAGCTTGCACAGGGCTTCGGCACAATACCTAAGCACACAGCTTCGGCACAATACCTAAGCACACAACCAGGTATTCCGTCGGGACCTGGCAACAAAACAGGCTACGCGATGAAGATCAATAAGAAGAGAGCTTTCGTTCAAACCAGGACTGAAAATAAGGTTCGACTTGGGCATGCTGTAAGAATATGTCTGATTTGAATCTGTGAAATTTGAATATGTTGTTTGAAAAAACTGCGCAAATAGATCGGCTATTGCCTGATCATTATTTGCGGTCGTATTTTCAAATGAAAGAGAGGAAGGATGAATCTGGGGCTTACTTTTAGTGTTAACAAAATTATAAAATCGCTTAGGGTCCTGTGAGAACTGAGCCCTGCAGCGAGTCAAATAGTTTTTATAACACTGCGCGTTCAGAACGGTGAAGTTTGTCCGAGCTGTTTAATAGGCAGAAAGTGCAGTAGAAGAGCAGGTGCGTCTAAATTTAGCGTACAGCCTAGATTGTATATTCTTAAGGCGACTCAACTCTTTAGTAAACCAAGGAGGCTTATTCGAGATTGATGGATAGAGTAACGGAACACATGTAGTAAAAAATGAATTCATGGCATTGTACAAAATGTTCATGGCATCCGCCATGTCAGTGCACATGTATAGATCGGACCAATAAAATTCAGAAATTAAATTATTCAGCCTTTCAAAGTCCGCCTTGCGAAAGGAGAGAACTTTTGTGACTGGTCGGTCAGAAATACTCTGTACATCAGTCCCAATATCGAGAGTCACATCGAAAGTTGGATGATAAGGATCTTCGGGTTACGTAAGGGGTGCCACCCTAGCCAAACTAACTCTCGCCGGATCAGAGACAAAACAAAGATCAAGCAAGCGCTCTAAAGAATTTCGAACATGGTTGACTTGGGACAGCGAAATGTCAAACAAGCCAGCAATAAAGTCATGTTGCATTGATGTTAGATATTGTTTATGGAATTATTTGAGGACCAAATAGCCCCAGGGCTATTAAAATCACCTAGCACTACTTATCCCAAAGTTTATTGGAAATCAATTGGATAGCGGAAAGAAGTTCCGACAAGGGAGGAATGTAAGAACAAGTAACATAAATAAAACTACCGTTAATTGATAGCTTTACAATATCGTTGCATTCCTCAAAAGTTATTAATTCTGACGTTAGAGTGGAGTCAACCGCTATAAGGACACCACCCCCACGTCTGACAAGCCGATCTAGCCAATAAACCGTGAACACAGCTGAAAAAACTTCGGAGCTAAGTATCTCCGGCTTTAACCAGGTTTCTGTGAACACGATAAACTGGGACACAAACGAGAAACTTTCAGAAACCAATTTGGAAGCTTACTGCGTAGGCCTCTTGCATTCTGATAGGAAATAGCTTCGTACTCTTTGACAACAATATACTCTGGCCAGAAATTGGTAGATTATATCCTTGTTATTTAAACCTTTAAATTACAGGAAGTGCACTAAAAACGTTGTTTTGCGTAGTGCTGAGTGTGTAATGGGGAAGAGTAGAAAAAATCCACTAAACGAAACTGAGTCTCCTTATACACTAACTTAACCTTTAGCTGGAGAACACAGGTCAGGGGGCCCTGACGGCCAAACGAAACTTTTAGTCTTTACGGTACACAACCAGACAAACAGAAGTTATTAACTTATTTTAAATTATAAATTAAAAAATCCATTTAATTTTTTATCATAGGGGACGTTCTTCCAGAAATAAAGTATATATTATATAATACAAAACATGACAGTTATTTTAAAATTAAAAATAAAACCTTCTACTTCTACCCCGCTCCCAGTCGCACAGACGTGTCTGGAACACTTTGTTATTATCTGCGTTTGGAAGTGTTGTTTTTTTAGAGGTGGGGGAGCTGCGCTATCAGCTTAAAAAAAACATTACTTACGATCTGTTGAGTGTTAGGTTCTAGTGGTTTTTCGACATGTATAGTTTTTACAGAATATGCTTCTGACAAAAGCACTTCCATGTTCAAATCTTTTAAATCGTTTATCCAAATCTCACTTGATGTTTCAAAAATAGATGTAAGATGGTTGGGCAAATTTGTATAGATATCCTTAACAAATCCCAAAAACAGTTGAATCTAGAAAAGAAAATATATATTTTATTTGTAAAAAAGTAAAAATAACATGGACATGAGAGTGTATATGTATATATTATTCAAATTATATTAGATATGGATAGATTGTACAGGTCCACATGGTTGAGTAGTTGCAAAAGCTGGAGTCAATTCCGAAAAAAATTGCAGTTTAGAATCCGATTCCGGCGTCAGAATGTGTCCATCATAACCGGATTTTAAGAGAAATCCCGAAACACTAAGTCGTGCAATCGTAAACTAAAACAGTCATAACTTTGCGAAAAAACATCTTAATTGACACCTTAATTGTAATTGACGGCATAGCGACATAAGTCCGCGAGACATATCTCCGCCGAACTACAAATGACAAATCTCCCCGCGAAGTTTGCCGTTTTCAAGCGACATATCTTCGCACGGAGATATGTCGTTGTAAAAACGACAGCTCCGCCAGAAAAAAGCGACATAAGTCTACCCGAAAAATGTACCGGGCGGAGATATGTCGTCGGACTTATGTCGCTATGCCGTAATTGACACTTTATAAGTAAAGGGTATGCGTTTATTAAAAAGCGCGGAAAACCCTACAAGGCCTATCGTCATCTTAAAAGTAGTAAGAAAAGACGATTTTCGGGAACAAATTCCCAATCTTAAAGTCCTGATAGGCTGGGTCATTTCTGACGCCGGATTCGAATTCTCCGCATCAAATTTCTTTGAAAAAATGCAATGACCCCGATATTTGTAGACCTATGTTATTTATGATTCAACAGCAATGTGCAAGGGTATAGAAACTTTGGCGTGCCGAAGTAAGCTTCATTTATTATTTTTTCCGTTTAGTCTTGGATTAAACGGGCATACCTGCTTGTTACAAATCATTTGCGAAGTGAAAAAAAAACAATTCGCAGCCGAAATTATATTCTTACTATTAAGGTGTGTCATATTCTAAAATGTTTGAAATTTAAATATATTTATCCGACTAAATGTATCTGCAGTCCTTCTTCTATTTATATTCTCCAATGAAATAGTGGATGAAGCATTCCTTAACAACTATTTTAAATATGACTGCAGTATAAAGCCAATCGATTTCTTTTCATTCGCACAGAATATACAAACTTAGATTTATACATTTTATTTATTATTTGACACAAGCAACTATCTACCACCATAGAGACCTAAATAGGTTATAAAAAAAATACATACAAAAAAATATGGCCTCGAAGTAGGTCATACCGGAACATAGAATTGTATACAGCATAAAAGGGTAACGAATCTGACCTGACTGTGAATTTATTATAAGGGGGTCATCCCATGTGACCAATAAAAAAAATCGAAATTTTTTTTTTCCAATTAATATTATCTTTAAGATATGAAGAACACGTGGTTAAAAAGATTTTTTGATATTCGGCACCATTAGAAAGTTATAGCGCTGTGAAGAAATGCCCTTCAGTGCAACTTACTCCTGGAATGATTATTTCCTTTGCTTTTTTTCTCAAAACGGTGTTTTTCAAAATGATCTCCATCCTAACTCAAAAACGGCTGAACCGAATCACTTGGGGAATGTTAAACACACGTAAATGCATGGAATGAACTACGATCATTAAAAAATAGTCAAAATGTTTTTTTTTTTTAGCGAAAAACTAAAAAAAACGGCAACGTACGCAACTTTTTTTTTCAAATGTCTGGCAAAAATCCAACTTTTGGCTTACAGATTAAAATGCCGTTTAGTGTTTTAATATTCGATAAGCCAAACGGCCGGAATCGTGGAGATACTAAGAGTACTTTTTTTTAAGGTGGGGGTGTTCAGACCGCTATACCTCAAGTTTCACTCAATATTTTTTTGATCAGAATTTATTTTCATATTGTCGAAATATATGTCTATAAGTGATAAAAAACTTAAGGCTCAATCTTTTCACTAAACGAAGATGGGATGCCGTCTTAAGAGATCTGGTTATTTACGATAGAAAAATTCCCGTACAAGTCAAGCAAACTATGTTTAGTTATGTACGATTCCTCACAATCCTCTGGCCAACGCAGAAGAAAGTCTAATATACCCCCAGCTTTATTGACTTTCAATATCGAAAACTATATTAATGCTTTCTAAAACATTATTTTCTAGTAAGTAATTTACAGAGAATGGGTCTTAACGATAAAACTATATAAAATTATAGCAAGAATGCTTAAGGAACCTTTGCGACACGCATTATAGCTCGACCAAATATTAGGATAAAGATTAATAAAACCTGAAAATATGTAATTTTTGTTTCGCAATATAATATGTCTTGATAATATTTCTATCTGTGAGCCAACTTGGGTAGATTTTTTAGATTTCTGAAACTAAATTGTTTTTAACCCACCGTCTTTAAGCTAGGTAAAGCGACAAAGCAATTTTTTTAACAATTAACATATAGGTAAGTTTTATTGAATGTGACGCCCCCTCCCAGCGGGCGGACAAAGTCTTGGGCCATAGCGACATTTAGGCTTAGAACTATCATGAGTTATACTAGGTTAAGGAAAATATTGTGATATTCAAATCCGAATAACACATACGTTGTTTAACCCGAGGCTTATAACCACCGGTATTGTAAATAACGCCTCCTATTAATTTACGGCAGTCACTAAGACTGTGATCAGTTTGGGAAACAAGAAGTTCCTACATTCACAGGGGGTTGCGTGGATATCCTCCGCTAAAGAATCCAGAAAATTATAAATATATCCTACGAAAAAAAAAACCAGAAGAACAGTTATGCGGGGGTCGAATTTACAGTATAGCATGGTGCGCCCGTAGTGTTTATTCGACATTCATTTTAGAACAAACATAGCTTATATTAAGGGCCGCGATCCCGACCGACTAAGCTTAACTGTGAGAAATCGGGAACACGGATGCGTGCAATCAGGAACACCGAGGAGCGGAGAGCGGACAAGCGTTGCACAGTAGCGCCTCTACAACAAAAGCCATTGCAAAAATAATATTTGAATAAAATTCCAACCTAAATCTTCAATTATTTGAACACATTTAAGATTTTTTGATTAACTTATCTGAACACATTCTGAACACATTTCTGATTAATCCTAATTCTTCCTACATTACTCAGCCTGCGGCCTGCATATCCTGCCTTTCGTTTTCACTGGTTTTAACACACGTTTGATTGCACATTTATTAATTAATTTGTTTATTTATTGCTTCGTTGCACTTTATTTATTTTAATTTACATTATATTTCCAGTTATTTCTTTTATTATTTCCACTCCATTGCACCCAATTCACTCTACTGACTCTTACATAATAATAATAAATATGTTGTATGTCCCTGACCCTTCTTTGAAATCCTTATGTTGAATCCGTCCTTAGCCAAAGGGCTACCGACTGCGCCAGTTATCTCCCTCAGATATTTCCAAGATTTATTTCAAAGAAATCAATATAACTGAACTGTTCCGTTTGGTAAACTCTTAAGTTAGTTCTTTATTTTATCATTCTTTTTTCAATGCTTAATGTTTACGTACAATTATGCTGACCAGCAGAATGGAGTTGAAATTGAACCGGATGCATATATATATGCGCGCCAAATATCGTGCGCGAGTTGTCACACGAGTTTGGTTCGGTTTACCAACCCGAGTTCTCATTAATTGGCAGAACTGAAAGGACTCTCTCAAACCTTCTCATTAATTGGCAGACCTGAAGGGACTCTCAAACCTACTCACTCTTATGAAGACCTGGAGTCACAAACCTTCTCACTCTTTGTGCATTTAGTATCTTTACTTAAATCTTAAAATTTTTCTGAATTACAAATTGTTCCCTAATTGCTGTCTGTTTTAATTGTTGGTAGGCTAATAATATAAATGGGGTCGTTATCGTTTGTATCTAATTTGTTCTCTACAAATTCTAGAAATTCTTTTTACTCTGCTTTGTATCTAGGTTTACTTTTTGTTCCCAGCCATTTATCTATTTTTTACAAGTACCGTGTCGCCTGATTAAATTAACGAGTAATAAACGAGTTAGTTTTCTAACCTTAACCAAAATATAGCTGTATCTATAATGCTCGTTCGTTATGATTATTAACGTTGTTTGAAAAACTCAGGGGCTAATGATCGATTTACATTACTAACTACATTCGAATATCCTATAGATATATCTATCTATAGATATATAGATATGCCGTGACCTGCATAGTTTTTTCAGTTTTTGACGGGGTACGCGAAACGAATGGTATTGGTCTATGGTTCTGTTCTAATACTGCGCCTATTGCATAGCTGGAGGGATCTTTAGTCTGTTGGAGTTATTTTTCGAGCTCTGGGTATGCAGGGGATACATCCCTGGAGACGAGGGTATTTTTAAATTTCTCGCCATAGGTTCTCTGTAAAAGATTATAGTAGTTCTGCTTGACTTGATCTTTGATATTCCGCCTTCGTCGACTCTTAGGTATTGCTATTTTTGCATATTTTTTATGAACCGCCTGTCATAACCTGTCATTCCCAAAAACGAAGGGAGGTCTTTAAATGTTTTTGATATTAAAAATTTTGTAATAGCCTTTATTTTGTCTATATTTTTAACCCGTTTTCTAATTTTTTATACCCCAAGAAGTCTACTTCATTTTTAAAAAATGTTTTTTTTTCCTATTTGAACTCTCATGTTTACGTTTTGTAGAGTTGAAAAACAACTTTAAAAGACTTAAGCCGTGAAAACGGATTGAGTTTTTTTTAGCCCAAATGGGAATCTATTAAATTCATATTTCCCCCATTTATAGCCAATGCTGTTTTTTCTATGTCCGTGTCTTTCAGTGGACTTTCATGAAAACAGCTTAAGAGACTTAATACCGAAAAATATTTGTCGTTAGCAAGGTGTGCAATATTTTCACCGATTTCAGAGATTGGGTACCGATTCGGGATCGTAACTTTATTAAGACAGGTTTTAGTTTTTTTGGAAAAACAAAATTTTTTTTGCCCTATCATGTAGATACTTGTTTCAAAAATGTTATTTAAAAATTTCAAATAAAATTTAAAAAAAAATACAAAAAAAAAACACATTTATGGACCTTACCCAATATTTTTAAATGTTCCTTAGGGTTTATTCTAATAAATGAACTACTCTCACTCTGCCAACAATATTTAAAAAAAATGCGAAAATCGAAATTTCATAACTTTTATAATTTTGAATATTTTTTTATGATCGCAATTCATATAATAGATAATACGATTTTTTTTTTTTTTTTTTTTTTAGTTTGCAATTACGGGTTTTGGGCGAATCACTTCCGGTAGCGGGACACTTTTACGCCGACATGCCGGGTCTGATGGTCTAAAAGGTGAGAACCTACCATACATTTTCTACAGCCAATAACTAATCTGTATTTTTTCTTCTTAAGGGTCTGATAATGACAATTTTAAGAATTTCATTTATTTGTTTCTCTGCCTCTTATCTTAGTAAAGTTGGGTAGAAAAAATATTTTCAATAAACTGGGGAGTCTGATGAAGTTCCCTAGTACTACCTTCGTTGTGTATGCTAGTTTTGTATCTGGAGACTTTGAACAAGACGATTCATAATAATTTTTTTTTTGTGATTCGGTCATATGATTAATCTGTGGTCCGAGTGTATTTATTGCTTGTGTAGCTAATGGATCAATTTTATTTTTGTTTTTATTTTCAAGGACTAATGCATATTTTAAAGTCTATTATTGCTCGTAGGCTTTTCATGGTGCCATTGCCGTTCAAAGTTTTTAATGTATCAAGTAAAAAAAATGTTTGGCAGTATTGCTTGGTGGGTTATTTTAGTATCACCTTCGACTAAATTAACAAAACATTTTTTTATTTGATTTTGCTTTTGGTACTAATTTATTCTAAATGTAGTTTGGGTCGAGCCTGTGTCAATTACAAATTTTAGGATTTTTCCAGATTTGTCTATAAATTCTTGTTGTTTGTCACCGGCCTGCCATACATATTCTTCCCGTTGGTCAAACACATTGTTTTCTTCTACTAGCTGGTAATATGTTTGTTCTAAACCAGGTGATAGGTTAGGTTAGGTTACGTCGCACAGTGGATCCAATAGCTCTGCTAGCAGAATTAAATTAATAACTTTAGTAAATTAATAGATATTTTAATGAAACTTTGTACCTACAGTTTTTAATTAATTTTACGTATATTATCTAAATTTCAATGTCCTACGTTAGGTATTTCCCATAGCTCCCATACAAATGTTAAAAAAAACCATATTTAATAATATACATTTTCACATTTTTTTTTTTTAATTTTTAAGTGTTTTGTTTTTAATTAACATTTTAACTAATTAGTTTGTTTTCTAAATATTAATCGTTAATCGTTACTAATATTCTGAATCTTCAGAATCATTATTTAAATGTGGGAAATTTATAAAAAGGCTAGCAACAACTTTATATATATATATATCGTTGTCAGATAAGTTTATGTTCTTCAAAATTGTGCCAAAAACATATTCATTTAGCACCAACAATTTCCTTGATGCGACACTTTCGCCAAGCCACATGCAAAACAGAACGCGCTTTGGGACTGACATTTCACCTAAAAAGTGCAATAGACTTAGGAGTTGGACGTAGTTGGTTATCATTTTGGACATTTTCACTTCAATAGAACTCACACTTTA
>VNJR01004645.1:0-26067 GCA_008042585.1 Drosophila punjabiensis | reverse complement strand
TAAAATGAATTTCTTTCATATTCATTTTAATTTTACAATTTTACATTTTTTTTACATTTTTACATGTAAACTAAAATGTAATTTACCTCTACATTTACCGATCGTTTGTATGGCAGCTATATAATATAGTCGTTCGATTCTTATGAAATTTACAACAAATTCTTAAATACAGTCGAGTCCCGATAATTTGAAATGGCAAGGGGATCACTTTTTTTACGAATTAGACGGGAATTCGATTTATCGAGATTTCTATTTAACGGGGCTCAATAATGAAAAAGTCGAATAAACGGGGTTTTTAAATTTCACATCATGATTCCATATGTATTTAACTTTATTAGAATTAAACAAACAATTTAAGTATGTACATTCATTTGTACGTTTTTCAAATTAAACGAAAATTAAACAATAACATAAAATTATAATAAAAAATTAAACCATTAAGCAGAAACATTAAGTTATTAAAAACAAAAATTCAAGCTTTAAAATAATTGTTAATTTTTGATTGCTTGGTGTTTTTTTCTTTTATATTTGCCATTGCATTTTCTAAACCTATTAGGTTGTCAAAGACACTATTTGGCACACCATGGGTCGAAAAATAATGTTTAAGTTTAGGGATTAATGCTCTGGCTTGTAAATTCGTTAAAATTTCGTCTCCATCGGCGTCATCATCCTCGTCACTTTCAGAATTGTTGTGCGAAACTTCTTCCAAAATGTCGTCATCTGTCCAGCAACGTCATTGTCAACATTAATGTAATTCTCGAAGGAACCCTCATTTTCAGAGCTATTACAAATAGTAGCCCAAAGATAATCAATGTTTATTTGCCTGTCTTTTATCAAATTATCGTTATTTATTTTACCGAAACCACAAGCACGGAAGCAGTTTTGAATGCACGTTATGCTAATATTTTTCCAAGCTTTATAAGCAATCTGTACAGCCGTTAAAATTGTGCAATTAAACTTGGTTTTTTCGTCAATACTATTCAGCACATTAATTACTATTTCTTTGCGGTATAATGATTAAAAATCTTTTCTAATACCCATGACAAGGGGTTGCAGCTTGGATGTGGTGTTAGGTGGCAAAAATTCAATTTTTATGTGGCTAAGGTGAGGGTAGCCATTATGCGCCGTACAATTGTCTATGAATAACAATATAATCCGATTGTTAGATGCCATGGTGTCATTTAATATTTGAAGCCATTCATTAAATATGGTTGTTGTCATCCAAGCCTTCTTGTTGTATCGATAATGCACTGGAATGCTGCAAATGTTCTTAAAACACCTTGGTTTTGCTGACTTGCCGATTAGTAGGGGCTTAAGTTTTTCGCGATTGATAACGTCTTATGCGTACGTTTTTGTGACATTTTCACAGAACGATGTTACTCTCCGAAAAAAATCAAACTAAACGAAAACAGCGAGAGAAAACAAAATTCATAATGCATAGCGACATAAAGGCGGCATAGCTGTCTGCAAAATCTAACGGTGCTTTAACTACAAAAAATTTCGCATCGCATTACGATTTATAAGAGGTTACGAAACAAAATTACGATTTATAAGAGGTTCAATATTCTTTGCGTTGCGCCAAATCCTACGAATTAACGTGGGAACCAAAATGTATGGAATTTTTACGAATTAACGAGATTTTTTTAAGAGGACCGAATTTTTTACGAACTATCGCGATTTTCGATTTACCGGGGTACGAATTATCGGGATTCGACTGTAATATGAAATGCTTGTATCCCAAAGTAGAACAAATTATGTTAAAAACTGACAAAGTTATAATTATTTTCTTAAAATTTCCCAAACCGTTCCTATGGCAGATATTTGATAGAGTAGTCCGATTTTTATACCCTTGCAGGGCATTATAATTTCAGTCAGAAGTTTGCAACGCAGTGAAGGAGTCATCTCCGACCCAATAAAGGATATATATTCTTGATCAGCATCAACAGCTGAGTCGATCTAGCCATGTCCGTCTGTCCGTCTGTCTGTCTGTCCGTCTGTCTGTCTGTCTGTCCGTCCGTTTCTACGCCAACTAGTCCCTCAGTTTTAAAGCTATCTGAATGAAACTTTGCAGATAGTCTTCTATATACTCTCACTCGTATATATGTCGGAACGAGCCGGATCGGTCAACTATATCATATAGAAGTCATAGAAACGGTCGGAAAGAATTTAAAAAAAAAAAATTATAACTTTGTCTATATTCAACATAATTCCTTCTACTTTGAGATACAAGTATTTCATATTTTTTCATAATTTTGTTGTAAGTTTCATAAGAATCGGACGACTATATCATATAGCTGCCATACAAACGATCGTTAAATGTGGAGAAAAATTACATTTTACTTTACATGCACAAAAATGTGCAAAATATGTAAAACTGCAAATACAAAATGAATATGAAAGTAATGCATTCTATATTAAATAGGGATGAATTATAATTCATAAAATTGTAATCTGCAAAGGCGTGCCGAAGTTAGCATCCTTTCTGGTTTCTTCTTCTGTCAAACCACAGTCTTACTAATGTTAAACTTGTCTTTGGAGTCCGAATTGCCAGCCATTGTACGTATTGCGCACTGCTTGGCACTGCACTACCGACTTTTGGAATATAGAAGCCATTTGCCCGGCTTCTGAAAAGGTCGATCGTGCCTTGGGGGACAGCCCGCAAGCCGCTCAGTCGAGCGGCACCCGGTTCGAACCCACCAAGAAGCTTCTTAATTCCGGGATAAGCACGCTTTGTTATAGTAACATTTGTCGATGTGCCATAGTTTTTCGACGTTGTCGATGTCGACTTTGTGAATATGCCATAGTGATTTTTATATGGATGAAGCTTGAATATGACATTTTGATATCAGCAAATCGGACTGTAATATACAAAAATATGGCTATTGTACCTTTGGAGGAAACTTTTGTCGATGTGCCATATTAACATTTCGAAAAAACTGTGCAATCGAGGCGTTATTCCGGGATAAGCACGCTTTGTTAAAGTAACATTTGTCGATGTGCCATAGTATTTCGACGTTGTCGATGTCGACTTTGTGAATATGCCATAGTGATTTTTATGTGGAGGAAACTGTGCAATCCAGGCGTTATTTCGGGATGAGCACGCTTTAATATGACATTTTGATATCGGCAAATCGGACTGTAATATACAAAAATATGGCTATAGTAACATTTGGAGGAAACTTTTGTCAATGTGCCATAGTAACATATCGAAAAAACTGTGCAATCGAGGCGTTATTCCAAGAAAAACACGCTTTGTTAAAGTAACATTTGTCGATGTGCCGGGGTGAATGTAATTTCTGAGAAATTAATTTGCGACAATACTTGGAAAAGATGATGATATCACACACGAAGAATCTTCGTAGTTTCGGGATATCCATAATTAAAATATTTGAATTGAATTACTCAAGAATAATTTATATAATGTACGACAATTATCGGGTGATTAAGTACTTGGAAAAGATGATGATATAACCCACCAAGAATCTTCGTAGTTCCGGGATATCCATAATTAAAATATTTGAATTGAATTACTCAAGAATAAATTATATAATGTACGATAGTTATATTAAAGCTTTTGCCCCGAATTAGATACTTATGTATATATTATATACATTGATTTGTGTTGTTTTGATCAATAATAATGATTAAATTCAATTCTTTTTCAGAGTTGTATTAAACAACAAATAAAACTTAAAAATAATAATTATTTTTTATTTTTTTAATCAAAAATTATAATTTTTATTGACTTATATAATTTAACTCAATTTTTATCATTATAATTGATAAATATCTTAAAACTCATATACATTGTAAATATGAATCATCTTAAAAGTGGATATAAGCTTTATACATTGATTCAGATTTTTGGATTCAATTTTATAACAAGAAAGGAAGCTAACTTCGGCATGGTTAAAACCAAAAAAACTAACCCAAAACAGAGTAAAATAACATTTTAGCAATTAGTATCACTTTATGACATCTTAGTTGGATGGTACAACTCAACAACACTGACTACAGTTACGGATAGTTGGAATTGCGGCAGAGATGGGTTCTGAGCGACCGCAAGATCCGGCACATCCGCATCAACTTCCATGGGTTCTGGGCCATGTACATTATTACCCGCACCCACAGGCACATCTACGTCAACATCCACATCCATTGGCTCCGACTGATCTCGGTTGAGTTCTGGTCGCTTTATGCCGAGGAAGGCCATGTTTGCACGATTGCACAGTTTCCTTCGAAAGTTGTATAAAAATCACTGTGGCGCACTTGCTTGTCTTAAAACCAAAAGAACTAACACAAAACAGAGGAAAGTAAAATTTAAGCAATTACTATGACTTTATGACATCTTACTACCTGTGAGTATGTCTATTCGGATGGTAATATTGCAGTTGAGAAAAGTTTTCAAAAACTGCAAAATTTTACACATTTACAAGATTGTAATATATGTGAATGTGTTCATTGCAAACTAGAGGTTCACCCGCATCTGCAGCCCTATTTATAAATTTTTAAGATGATTCTTATTTGCAAATCTATATGAGTTTTAGGATATTTATCAATAATAATGATAAAAATTGAGTTAAATTATATAAGTCAATAATAATTATAGTTTTTGATTAAAAAAATACAAAATACAAAAGTTTCCTCCAAATAACGCCTCGATTGCACAGTTTTTTCGAAATGTTACTATGGCACATTGACAAAAGTTTCCTCCAAATGTTACTATAGCCATATTTTTGTATATTACAGTCCGATTTGCTGATATCAAAATGTCATATTCAAGCTTCATCCATATAAAAATCACTATGGCATATTCACAAAGTCGACATCGACAACGTCGAAAAACTATGGCACATCGACAAATGTTACTTTAACAAAGCGTGCTTATCCCGGAATAACGCCTCGATTGCACAGTTTTTTCGAAATGTTAATATGGCACATCGACAAAAGTTTCCTCCAAAGGTACAATAGCCATATTTTTGTATATTACAGTCCGATTTGCTGATATCAAAATGTCATATTCAAGCTTCATCCATATAAAAATCACTATGGCATATTCACAAAGTCGACATCGACAACGTCGAAATACTATGGCACATCGACAAATGTTACTATAACAAAGCGTGCTTTTCCCGGAATTAAGAAGCTTCTTGGTGGGTTTGAACCGGGTGCCGCTCGACTGAGCGGCATGCGGGTTGTCCCCCAAGGCACGATCAACTTTTTCAGAAGCCGGGCAAGTGGCTTCTATATTCCAAAAGTCGGTAGTGCAGTGCCAAGCAGTGCGCAATACGTACAATGGCTGGCAATTCGGACTCCAAAGACAAGTTTAACATTAGTAAGACTGTGGTTTGACAGAAGAAGAAACCAGAACGGATGCTAACTTCGGCACGCCTTTGCAGATTACAATTTTATGAATTATAATTCATCCCTATTTAATATAGAATGCATTACATTCATATTCATATTGTATTTGCAGTTTTACATATTTTGCACTTTTTTGTACATGTAAAGTAAAATGTAATTTTTCTCCACATTTAACGATCGTTTGTATGGCAACTATACGATATAGTCGTCCGATTCTTATGAAACTTACAAAAAAATTCTGAAAAAATATGAACTACTTGTATCTCAAAGTAGAAGAAATTATGTTGAATATTGACAAAGTTATAATATTTTTTCTAAAATTTTTCCGACCGTTTCAATGGCTGCTATATGATATAGTTGACCGATCCGGCTCGTTCCGACATATATACGAGTGAGAGTATTTAGAAAACTATCTGCTAAGTTTCATTCATATAGCTTTAAAACTGAGGGACTAGTTTGCGTAGAAACGGACAGACAGACAGACAGACGGACATGGCTAGATCGACTCAGCTGTTGATGCTGATCAAGAATATATATATTGGGTCGAAGATGACTCCTTCACTGCGTTGCAAACTTCTGACTGAAATTATAATACCCTGCAAAGGTATAAAAAGAAACGACGGTTGGCATGGCAATACTCTTGTTTTTTGGTTGCTAGAAGCCGCCAACTAGAAAAAGGTATTACTTAGTAAATAAAGTAGATTGCATTTAGTTTATAATTTGAATCATGGTAGGCAAGAGCAAAAAGAAGCGCAATAGCAAGGACTCTACATCCAGCAATGCAGGGAGCGGTGAAGGAGAGGAGAAAAAGAAGAAAGAGGGCGGTGGCAAGAAGAAAGGGGGCATGGGAAAATCCATAGGCTGTGACATCTTCAACGATGCGGCTATGGAAAACGCGTATTATGTGTGCCACAATGTACAGGTGAGATGGATTATTTAATTTGATGATTATTTTTTATAGAATATATGGAAAATTTCTCAAAATTACATTTAAGGACGTTCTCAAATCAAGGGGATTCGCCTGGCCAGATGGACAAAAGAAGAAAAAGAAGGGAAAACGTTGATGTCTTTAATTGGAATTCGAAAAAAATAGCATTAATTATCGGTTTGATCTAGCCTTGTTGATTGGCTTGTTGATTGAATTTAAAATTTATGAAATAAAACCGAAAACAAACAAACAAATCAAAACCCGACTCTATACCAAAAGATCCTTTATTTGTAATCAATTAATCAAAATAAATGATTGATTCCACAGTAACAAAGAGTGCTCAGAGTTAAGAGTAACTGGCAGACACAAATTGAACTGAAAGAACATTGTTTTAATATCAAATTTGTCGTGGGAAAGAAAAGAGAAACTAAAAATCTTTTGTCTGACAGGATAGTGTGAAGCTCATAAAATTTGCAGCATACAAATTAGCAGCATCCAAAGGCGTAAGTCAAGACACAAAATTGCAAAGGAGCACAAAGGCAAAATGGTCAAGATACCGGCTATTGGAATCGATTTGGGGACCACCTATTCCTGTGTGGGCGTATGGCAGAACAACAAGGTGGAGGTCATCGCCAATGACCAGGGCAACCGGACCACGCCCTCCTATGTGGCATTCAACGACACGGAGCGCCTCATTGGCGATGCGGCCAAGAATCAAGTGAGCCAGTTAGAGCTTCTGCTATAAAAAGGATATTTTCTCAAAACGAAATCCTTCAACAATCCTCCACAGGTCGCCATGAATGCCAAGAACACCGTGTTTGATGCCAAGCGCCTGATTGGCCGCAAGTTCGACGACCCAAAAATCCAGGAGGACTTGAAGCACTGGCCCTTCAAGGTGATAAACGACAAGGGCAAGCCCAAAATCGAGGTGGAGTTCAAGGGGGAACGCAAGCGCTTCGCTCCGGAGGAGATCAGTTCGATGGTGCTGACCAAGATGCGCGAGATCGCGGAGATGTATTTGGGCGGAAAGGTGAAGGACGCCGTGATCACGGTGCCGGCATACTTTAACGACAGCCAGCGGCAGGCCACCAAGGATGCGGGCTCTATTGCGGGACTTAATGTGCTGAGGATCATCAACGAGCCCACGGCTGCTGCCTTGGCATACGGACTCGATAAGAACCTCAAGGGGGAGCGCAACGTACTCATCTTTGACTTGGGTGGCGGCACATTCGATGTCTCCATTCTAACAATCGACGAGGGATCCCTGTTTGAGGTTAAGGCCACGGCTGGAGACACCCATTTGGGTGGCGAGGACTTCGACAACCGGATGGTGAACCACTTTGCGGCGGAGTTTAAGCGAAAGCACAACGCAGATATCAAGGGCAATGCCAGGGCCTTGAGGCGTCTGCGGACAGCCTGTGAAAGGGCTAAGAGAACCTTGTCATCCAGCACAGAGGCATCCCTGGAGATTGATGCCCTGCACGAGGGCGTCGATTTTTATTCAAAGATCTCGCGTGCCCGCTTCGAGGAGCTCAACATTGATCTCTTTCGGTCCACAATGCAGCCGGTGGAGCGAGCCTTGAGCGATGCCAAAATGGACAAGAAGGACATCCACGACGTTGTGCTGGTGGGTGGCTCCACGCGAATCCCGAAGATACAGAAACTCCTGCAGGATTTCTTTAACGGCAAAACCTTGAATCTGTCCATCAACCCTGACGAAGCGGTGGCCTACGGAGCGGCGGTGCAGTCTGCTATTCTCTCGGGCGTGGGCAGTTCTAAGATCCAGGACCTGCTTCTGGTGGACGTGACTCCCTTGTCGTTGGGGATCGAAACCGCCGGTGGAGTGATGACCAATTTGGTAGCCCGCAATGCCAGGATTCCCTGCAAACATCAGCAGATCTTCACTACCTACAGTGACAACCAAGAAGCAGTGACCATTCAGGTCTACGAGGGCGAGCGAGTGATGACGAACGATAACAATCTGCTAGGCACCTTTAATCTCACGGGGATTCCCCCATCCCCCAGAGGCGTGCCGCATATCGAAGTCACTTTCGACCTGAACACTGATGGCATCCTGCATGTCACTGCCAAGGATAAAAGCACCGGGAAGTCCGAGAAGATCACAATCACCAATGACAAGGGAAGACTATCCAAGGCGGAGATAGATCGCATGCTCTCCGATGCCGAGAAGTACAAGGTGGAGGATGATCGCCAGCGGGAAAGAGTTCAGGCCAGGAACAACCTCGAAGGATACATTTACTCCTGCCGCCAGGCCGTCGAAGAGGCACCAGCCGGAGTCCTAACTGAGGCAGAGCGCTCCAAGGTGCGGGAGAAGTGTGCCACCGAATCATCGTGGCTGGATAAGAACTCCCTAGCCAGGAAGGAGCTTTATGTTCAGCATTTGCAGGAGTGCCAGCGCATCTGCAGTCCTGTAATGTCGAAAATCCATGGCGGTGCCGGACAAAAACCCAAGAAAGCAAGTAGTGGCATAAAATCACGTCCCACGGGGAAAAACTAGTTAACACTAATAACTTTCTTGGACTCGTGACTATTGTAAATGTTTTATTCTTTAAAAGTATAGTGTATATTTTAGTGTGCATTTTCGGTAATAAACAAAAGCAATTTTATGGTTTTGTAACTCGATTTAGGTATTATTTAAGAATTACTTGATCCCTTCATAGTAGGTCCACCTACTCCCTATCGGCTAGCCATATATCGGAAGTGCAATCGCCACCAGGGTAACGCATTTCATGAGGCAGACCAGGACCATAGGGCTCATCCTTAAAGTCCACCAAAAAGTTCTCATTCAGGGAGATACCACCGTTCACCGTATCCACATCGATCTGGACAATGTGGCCGCCCTTTGAGACCATTTCGGGGTAGAACTAAAAGGGATATTGGTATTAAAATTTTAAACACTTAAGTGTGTTTCTAGGGAACTCACCTGCTTATCCCATGGAGAATACAAGGAGGACGAGACATACAACCGCTTGCCGTCCAGAGAGAGCTGCATCATTTGTGGTCCACCCTCCAATCGGCGACCCTTCACATATCGAGCTGGAGGCCTCTCCTAAGAAAAAATGTGTGGTTTTATCCACTAGAGTAAACCTATGGAAAGGACGCACCTTTAGTTCCTTATCCTCCTTTACGATCACATTGGGCAAATCACTGCAAATGGCACCTCCCAGGAAGAGCTGTCCCGTAAGTTTGGGATTCTCGCAGTCGGTGATATCGTATTGTCTGACATCTCCATGCCGCCAGCAGTTGACGTAGAGGTATTTGTCGTCCAGTGATATGATAATATCCGAGATCATGCCGCCCATGTCTTCCGCCTTTCCACTGCCAGTATCCACCAGCTTGCCTGGAATGTCAATAACTTTTTTGGCCTCGAACTCATCGGAGTCCGGCTTCTTTTTGAAGTAGAACACCTTGGCATTCAACGCGCAGCCAACGAATCCCTCCGCCCGCTTAGGATCGTGCAGGAAGCGAATCTCCAGCGGTGTGATGCCATCTGCTCCTAGATCGATGGTTTGGTACAGAGTCTGCGTGGACCATTTGTAGAAGTTAAGACGACAGCCGTATTGGGTCATATCCTCGAGATCGCTGTTCCTCCAGCCACTAAAGAAGGTATATATCGGAATGTTTAGTTTGACAATATAAATTTCACAAAATTATTTACGAACCGTCGCCATTTGTTTGGGGCTCCCCACTCCGAAGAGACCATAACATCGAAATACGGCTGATACCAGAAATCGTAGCCGCACAATGCCTTCTTCTCGCCCTTGGTCCAGGTGCCAATGCAATTGAAGTCGGAATCAAAGAGAATAAAGTCGCCCTTGGCGTATCCTTCGGCATCGCCCATGACGGATATCATAATATTTCCATTGGCCAGGCAGTGAGTGGTGTGGGGACCAGTTACGTTGTGACTCTTTAAAACATCGCGATCGATGGTCTTAACTATCTCGGGCTTCCGCGGATCCGTAACCACATCCAGTATGTAGATGAAGTCAGAGTTTAGAGCCGGCAGCACCATTCTATCCCTTTTTGGCACTGTCTCAGCATTCTCGTCGACATAGTAGCAACTGGAGCAGGCGTTCCAGCCGGAGTGGTGCAACTCATCTCCCTTTCGATTGGTGAAGGTACGGTGAACAATCTAAAATTGAAAAAGAAGAAAACATTTCTGTGGTTTAATACTCTGACTACGTTTTAGGAACTTTGTCTGAGTTCCGTGTACATTACGTCACTTCAACTAAAGCTGACAACTAATTAATCTTGAAAATAAGTCGAAAACTTTAAGCGTTGAAAAACGTTATATATAATGAAAAAAATTATTTAGTTTAAAGTTGTTTGTCAATTTCGTTCCTTTTCCCTAAAAACAATCTTCAGCTACGTGGTGTTCATAGGGGTCCATGTAGAGAATCTCCTGACACAGCTTTTCTTATCTCTACGCCAAGGGCGTAGTCAGAAATACAGATAGAGAGTCGCTTTTTTATTATTTAAGAAATTAAAAGTAATCTTCCATTTTACTAACATCTAATATTAACTTAAAACCATTTCAAAATTTATATTAAAGTAATAAAATCATTACACTTTTGTATTGAGCTGATAAAAGATTTACGTACAGTTTCTGTTAGAGATAGCTGACTTACCTGACAGTAGGTGGGGCTCTCGGGATCCACGTCCACTGTGGATAGATAATCGCCATGGGGCTCGTCCAAGTTGGGCTGAACGGTCACCGTGTAGAGAAGCTTCTCCCGGGGCCCATTCTTCATGGCGTCCAGGGGGGTTGCGTAACCCGGACCATGGCAGCAGGCTAAAGAAAAACATTTAATTATCAATTTAGATCCAGTATGAAACCTATTCCCAGAGGTGTGTCTGCGTATTTACTTACATTTCTTCGACATAGCTTGGCGGTTGTTGTGGAGCGAAGAACAGCAGCGAAGTGAGTATCAGCCGATGTTCAGAATGAGCTTTATACTGCCGCTCTCTCTCTTGCCGCTATAGAATAATAAAACGCAAAGAGAACCGGTCACCCGGCGCTCTTATCAGGAATACTAAGTAGTTTGGCCGGCTACCAGATAATATTCAAACATACATATACATATCCGTACATATGTACATATATAGAATAAATTTAACTCTCTTTTTGTTTTGAACTGCTGCCGATTTAAGTTGCCGATAGTTGATACGGCCTGGCACAGATATCTTACTCTCGCTTCGGGTCCAAATCGATGAAATCTACACTAGCCAACAAAATCCGTTTTTTTAGTGGTATTACCCTTTGAATTATTCGAATTAAACAGTTTTAATTAAATTAAACGTCCGAACTCACGCCAAAATCAATATAATATGATCCCATCACGGTACACAAATAATATATTTCATATTCAAATATACCAAGCATAAAATTTTGGGGTTTTAAAGTTAAGATAAATAATTGATTGAAAATTATTAATAAATATAGTTTTAAATCTTAACTCGAAAGTAATATAAAATTCTGTAGATGAGGATAAAAGTTTTTAAAAAAGGTACAAAAATCCTTAAACGGAGAGTTTTTATCGTCCCACCAAATTTAAATTCTCTTTTTACAAACTTTTAGACAAAAATAAACATTCGGAATTTATAAAGTAAATGTTTAATATAATTACACTTCATTTGCTTATGAGCTTATTTCCGGGAAGAGCATTTAATGGCTCATTTAGCTCGTCATATCAAAAAAGTTTTGATTTGACTTTAAGGGGCGTTTCTGTATAAGGTTTTTTTTTGGGACATTGACCTTGAAGTTTGATTTATTTTGTTTTAATGCAGGAGATTACCTTATCACCAGCCGAACCCGATTGATAAAGGCTACGCGTTGGTAGGCGCTATCACTACGAGTTGACCTAGGCCAAAAAGCGACTATTGTCACGTTGCGTGACTCGTATATTCTGTTAATGCTCTTTATTTGGTACTAGATGAGTGGAGTATAAGGGCTACTTCTTAAGAGAAAGGCGCACGGGCACTCCCGCCTTGGGCAACAGGGTTAATCCGTGCAATGCGAACTCAATCTCCTGCTTCTCCTTCCTGACCTCCAGGTCGAAATTGGACAGAATCTTGGCTAACGCTAACTTTACATTCACCTTTCCCATGCGGGCTCCTATTTTAAGAGAATAGTAACAAGATGAAAAGGTTGCAATTTTTCCATGAAAATATGCAAGTACTTCCTCACCTATGCAGTGGCGGGGTCCGTCGCCAAATCCCATAAAGGCAACCTGATTGTAGTTCTTGGTCTCCTCCAAAAACCGTTCCGGCTGAAAGCTGAGCGGATCGGGGAAATGCTCGGCATCCCTATGCAATCCAATAAGGGAGATCACTATTGGTGTGCCCTTCTTGATCACCAGGTCGCTATCCGGAACTGAATAGTCTTTGGTGCACACTCGGTTTAGGATAGGCAGAGCGGGGTATTTGCGGGTGGTTTCTGCGTGAGAAATTAACTTGAGACATGGCCAGCATTGGTTTTCTTTCAGAACTTACCCATCACACAGGCGTCCAAGTACTTCATTGCCGTTAGGGCATCGTAGGTCAGACCGCCGTGCTGCTCGATGGCCTGGAGCACATCCTCCTGCGCCTTGGCCAGCGCCTCCGGGTTTTGAGTAAGCTCGTAGAGAGTAAAGGAAATGCCGGAGGCAGTGGTTTCGTGACCAGCGCCGTAGAAGACGAAAAGCTGACCGGCAATCAGGTCTTTGGACATCGATTTCGGGCCTTCTTTAGAGCTCCCCGACGACCAAACGGTGTCATCGGTGCTGATATTTCCCTGATTGCGCAACTGGAGCAGAAGTTGCAGCATATCCTTACGAACAATGTTGTTTTTCTCTCTGAGATCCACGAGCCTGTGAGACAGTTGTCGCATCATTTCAATGGCCTCCTGCTTCCATCCAATTCGCACAAAGAACTTCTCCATTCTGGGTAGGATTTGTGGTCAAACACGGGTTGTTAATAGGAATTTTATATAATATCTTACGCAGGATAAAGGAATAGGGCTATGCCGCGAATAATGTCCTTTAAGGTGTTCTGATTTAGCCTTCTGCTGATTTCAATAAATTCGTTTTGGGGATCTGCAAAACTGTCCACGTCCAGGCCAAAAATAGTCGAGGCAATTATATCGACGGCATAACTGGGGAAAAGAGAATAAAAAGCAGCTCTTATGGGTATTCACATTTCAGGATACATTTCCCAAGATTAATCAAGACTGTTCGCCAACTCACGTTGCCATGACGCTTTTAATCTCCACCTCCTTGCTTTCGGACTGCCCTAGTTCCTTCTTCAAGTGGGCTATTAACTTGTCTCCAACTGCATTGGAGGTTTCAAACATGGCCTTTAGCTTGCCAGAGGTAAACGAAGGCGTCATCTTGGCACGCAGGCTCTTCCACCTGGCTCCCTCCATTTGGAATATTCCCGCCGACATGGGGTCATTCTCCTCGTCCACGTAAATTCCGCGATCATGGAAGCTGGCAAAGTCCTTGACCAGCATATCGTGGGCCAGCTGTGCATCACGGACCAGGAGAGCGGGCCTCACGGTGAGATACATGCCGACAACCGGGCCCTTTGTGGAGTTGTACAGGTCGCAGATGGCCATACCAAAGGATCGCTTCTTCTGCCTCACGGAGTCGAGAACACCGAAGGGGATGTTAACACCCGCAGATGGAAAGCCCTTACGGTCCCAATAGCTGAATGTCCACTTAAGGTACACATACAGCAGGGTAAGGGCCGTGATCAGCAGCACTATTCCAATCATGATTCTGATTGTCAGCTCTTTTAGCCAGTCAAATCGAAACTAACCGGCCAGGCTCGGACTGCGCTCTTATATTCACATAGGAGTTTGCGGCGATTGTGCCGTTTGACAAACAATTTCGCCATTCGTTGAATGATTACATTATCGCTTGGCTAGCACAACCAAACAACGCCACTCGGGCTAAGATATTTTAAGCGGTCGGTTCGGGCTTCCCCAAGGTTCTGCGGCGTGAATGGTGCCTCCTCAGAATGACACCGCCATTTCACTGGCAGTTTCCTCTCTACTGGCGCAGAAAAGTGCCAACGAATCGTTATACTCAAGGAGATAATGTTTTCTCCCCGCTCCCCAGACAACACGGAGCAGGGTGAAATGGCAAATCGCTCTGCCTGATAATGGCCCAGGGCAATAGCCTTAAGATCCAAACACTGTGTTCATTCGGCTTTTGCAATTTGTCGGAGATACACACTCTATTATCAATATCAAATTGTGGAAATACAACTCCTAACCTGAAAATTGTTGTATTGGATTATGAATGTACATATGCATATGGGAGGCAGTAACAGGATATCGGTCCAGCGGGAGAAGTCAAACTTTATCGTGCAACCAACATAAAAACCACAAATGACGACGTTCTGATACTAAGGAATGTCCTTCACGAGCACTTTGCTTTTCCGAAAAGAGGTTATGGAACAGTAGACAAGTTCGTATCGCTCTTATAGACTTAAGCTATTATATGCCATGAGGCGGAGGCTGAATTTTCGTGAATAATAGAAAGTTATGTGCGGGCAATTTTATTTCCGAACCGAAAATGTAAGCAAAAGACAGGAGGCATATGCGACCCTATAAAGCATAATGTGAATATTTTCTTTTTCAGCATCGTTAAATTCAATTAAAATATTTGTTTATCTCACAGTCGGTCACACTGGACTGTAGCTTCTTTCTTTCTTTTTTGCATTGGGATAAAGCTCTATATCTGTTTAATAAGTTTAAGCTGCAGGGTTTCGTTTTCGGAAATATTTAAATTCAACTAAAAATAAGCGCCATTTATCGATAGGGATGAACAGGTCTTGATAATGGAACGCGGATTCTATTTAGCTATTGCTAATAATTAATGGAAAATTGGTCCACTTAATGCAAAGATATATAAAAAAGTACTCCAATTATTTTGTAAAGATTTAATCCCTCAGTTAATTATTAATTATTGAAATAATTAAATTACTCCGTGTTCCATATTCCATATTCCTATTTGAGGGAGTATTTGACAAACTGTTTGACAACACTGGTTGCAAGTATTTCTTAGATATTTTAACGGTCAAAACACGGTCACGCTCACCTGATCATGTAAACACCAAAATGCGGTTTTTAAGAAGTTCCAATATATTAACTCTCCTACCAACGCGTAAATCCTCGACACACTCTGGCCGCCGGCGGGTGGTGATAACGGGGAGTGGTGCCGTTACGCCTTTGGCCAACAACGCAGGGGATTCATGGAGACGCATCTTGGCGGGGGAATCGGCCATTTCCCAACTGGGACCGGAGTTTAAGGGTTTACCGTGTCAGGTGGCTGCTCAGATAGACAGGGACAAGCTCCAAGCGGAGACGCCCCTTAGCAGGACGGACATGAAGCTCATGAGTCCGGCTACCCAACTGGCTGTCGTGGCGGCGGAGGAGGCTCTGAAGACTGGAAGGCTGAACCCTAAGGACATGAGCGAGGAGCAACGGGAGCGATTCGGTGTCTGCGTGGGTATGGGCATGTTCGATCTCACAGAGGTCTATGGCGCCTGGCAGCAACTGCAGCGGGGCTACAACCGTGTCAGCCCCTTCTTTGTGCCCCGGCTGCTGCCCAGCATGGCCTGTGGTCACATAAGCATGCGGCATGGGCTTAGAGGGCCCAATCACTCGGTGTCCACAGCGTGCGCCACCGGTGCCCATGCCCTGGGCGACGCTATGCGCTTTATTCGAAATGGCGATGCCGATGTGATGCTGGCTGGAAGTGGGGAAGCCTGCATAGACCCCCTCTCCATTGCCGGCTTCTGCAGACTACGTGCTCTGAGTACCGCTTTCAATGATAACCCAGCGGTGGCATCGCGACCCTTTGACAAATCCCGCGACGGCTTTGTGATGGGTGAGGGAGCAGCCGTTCTTCTGCTTGAGGAACTGGAACATGCCCGCTCAAGGGGAGCCACAATTCTGGCTGAGCTATTGGGCTACGGACTGTCCGGCGATGCCTTTCACATAACATCCCCGAGTGAGAATGGCGAGGGAGCTACCCTGGCAATGAAAAGGGCCATCCAGGATGCCGGAATTAGGCCGGAGGAGATAACGTACGTGAACGCTCATGCCACTTCCACGCCCACTGGCGATCGCATTGAATCGCACGCCATAGGACGAGTCTTTGGCGAGCACACTAGTCAGGTAAGGGTTTCCTCCACCAAAGGAGCCCACGGCCACCTGCTCGGCTCCTCGGGCAATCTAGAGGCCCTATTTGTGGTGCACGGTTGTGCGGACAACAAGCTGCCGCCTTCCATTAACATCGAGCAGCTGGATGTGGACGTGAAGGTGAACGTGGTAAGGGAAGCAGCCGAATGGACGCCGAATCAGGGACGTCGTGTTGCTCTCAAGAACTCGTTCGGATTCGGAGGAACCAATGCCTCACTGTGCATTGCCAGCTATTCCGAATAGAAATCAACAAATTGTTAACTATTTTTAAACCATTCGCCAGAAAATAAAATGTTCAAAAGCTTAAATGTTTTTAGGAAAAGTGTTTAGTTTTAAAACTTTATTTGGAAAACGTTTTTTCACTGTTGCCGCCTTCGCTGCGTCTTTTCGTTCGATTCTTGCTCTGTAAAAATTGTTATGCATACTGTATTTATCCACTGTTACTGTTATATTTGTATATCTGTATATAATATATATATAGGTATATAATTATGTATACAGCTCTGTTTGATTTGCTTCTGTTGCTTGTCTCTGTTGTGCTTGCTCGTCTTCAAGAGGCTTAAATAATGGATGTTTGTGTTTGGGAAGTAGAAGTAAATGAAAACCAATTAATAAGTCTATTTGCTGGGTAATCCTGACACACTCGCGGCGTGTTGCGGAGACTTTTGTTGTTGACATTAGTTGCAGCAGCTTTCGACTCGCTCCTTCGTTCCTCTCGTCACTTAACTAACAATTTTTAATTTGAAGTGATTTATTATTTTACAAAAATTGCTTAGGTCGTAAGTTAAAAGTATGTTGTTGGCTTACAATCGAATCTTCGTCATAATCATTTAATTTTAGTGGGTCTCCTCCTCTGCCCTCTTCTGGCGTTCGCTCGCCCTGTCCTGATCTACCTCTAGTTATTACTCCTTACGATCCTTCGTGTGTGTTATTGATACATTTTTAAATGTAATTGCGGCTTAGATTCTTATTTAATTTATATGCGTCAATAATATATGCTAGATGCGGTTGGTTGTGTGGCTGTGTGTGGGATGAGTATGATGATAGCTCTTTAGATTACTGAACATTCGTTTGTTTGTGTTTACATAAATTATGAAAATACATTTTATTCGAATTTTTAACGTTTTACTTCTTTACTGTACAGTTTTTGCTTTAGTGTGGTTTCCGATTAGTAAGTAGTTACAGCGTAAAATTTGTAATCACCTTTTCTAAAACTTTGCACGAGTCACACATTCATTAACAATTTTAAATTCCTTATCTTTTTAAATCTTCTCAAAGCATTCAAAAATTATTCCCAATATAAGTTATGTGCGTTTAATTCAATTCTGGACTGCCAAACATTAAAATGAAACGTACTGTAGAGGCCTTCTAATTTCATAATTACGTATCTGGTTCTTAGCTAGGATTAGGCTTAGGAAGTTAAACAGAGAAGAACTTTAAAGCGACGGAAAACACATGTATGTATATCGAAAACTAACATGCATATATTAAAAAATAGACCAATGCAGAAGCCCACATTTTAAAGTAAGTAAAAGTGTAGTCAGTGTGTAGCGTGTGTGTGTGTATGTTGAGTTGTAATTTAAAAAATTATATAAATTATTTATAAATATTTTGTGGTTCTCGCTCGCATGCCTAACACTTTTTATCTTACTACTTTTGCTTTGTTTAAAAAAGATACCTATTTAAGCGCTATTAAAGTGGATTTGTGTTTGCTTGTTTTTCCTACATGTCGTCGTACAGTGAGGCTGTAACTACACTGATCCTAAGTTAATGCCTGTTCTGTCGGTCTGTCTGTCCGTGCTGTGGGAGATGAGGGAGTGTTTATGCTCTGGGGGTATGTACATGGCAAGCCCGTTTAAACCAGAGAACGCGCTAGTTAAGCAGTGCATCCATGGTATATGGAAATGGAGGATGTTGCTGCTGGTCGAATCTGTTTGCTGAAGACGATAACAACAACTTGGTTGCCGATGCCGATGCCCCTGATGCACCAGATTTTGCCATTTTGCTTGCCGTCGACGGTCAGTCCAGTATGACAATTTGTGATTCAATGGGCCTGCTACTCGGCTCCGGCACCGCAGGCTTTATAGGCAGTATACGCCACGGCTTGCGCGCTGCACGACGCAAGTCCACGGCAGAGAGTATTTTTCTCGTTTTTCTGCAGCACAAACAAAAAATTAATATTTATGCCAACTTCTTTATTCCTCGTTACTCACTTGTGGTTATCGTTGGCCCTAAAGTAAACGTCGTCCGGTGCATCCATCCAACTGATGACCTGTTTGCGTCCATTGCCCCCACGGGCCATTTGTGCAATTTTCTGCTTGCCATTGAGCTAGATAGCCAACCAAAATACATATTAAAGTTCATGTTTAATTTAATAAGTCTGCTAATTACTCACATGATGCCGGGAGAGCGGCTGTCCAGATGCCGCCATCATTGCCGCAAACTGTTCCGGACTGGGACAATGGGAGGGCATGGGATCCTTATTGGGGCGCTTGGCTGGCGGCCCGCTGGGAACTATAGTAACTGTAATATAAGAGGAAGTAAAACATATTTATTTTCCTAATATTTTTTTAAATCGTCAAAACTTAAAAGTAATTATAACTAAGGTTGAAGGAAAATACTGATATATCGATTTCCAATCTAAATGGATTTCCGTTATCAGTCGAATTCGGAAATTTTTACCTTACATTTTGTATCTATCATATATAGGCATTTCCAGAATGGCGATCGTTATGTTTGTGTGGTGAAAAATAAAAAAACAATATACCTAAAATAAATATTGTATGCCACTTTTTTTACGCGATCACTGCATTGTACCAGCACTATATGTGTCCTAAAAGGCAATCTTTTAGGAACACGCATCGCGATCGTTCCAGAAAACAGATATGCATTTGAATATTTCGAAATTTGTTTTAGAATATGCTTAAGTCTTTCAAATTTGATCAGTTGGAACATTTCTTAATGTAACCAAGTTGAAAAAAAATCATTTTAGAAAACTTTTTATATTTTTTGCTGCGATAGACCCTTTCTGGAAATGTCCAAATCTAATGTGTAAGTTGCCACTTACCCTCAGTGCCATTGAGCTGCTGCTGGTCATCGTGGGCGCGCTTCCGTATCGTCGAAGTGGCTTGCGTTGGAATTATGGTTAGCTCCTTGTCGGCCGAGACAGCAACAATATCGGGCGATTTGTTGGGCACACGTTCGTACACTAAACTTCCGTCGGCAGCTTTCGGAGGCTTGGGGAATGAGACAAAGAGTGGCAGAGGCATCTTGTCCTTGGGCGTTAATATGAGCCACTCGTGTGGACCACTGCCCGGTGCACCAAGACGATTGGCGATCTTAGTGACACTTCCCCGATCCTTCGGCTTCAGCAAGAGTAGTTTTTTGATCTCAGCTTGCGACTTTCCACTAATACGATTCGTAACTGATAAAGGAAAAGAAAGGCCGAGATGGATTAGATTTGCTTGGTGCCAAACATGCTATTTCAACTCTAATCGAGACTTACACTCTTGCTTAACCAGCAGTGCGTTGATGGCGTACGCACTCTGCCGCGCCGCCTTTTTCGGCTTGACGATGCTGCGGCAGATTGCGCGCGCTACTCGGGTCATGGGATTGGTGTGCAAGTAAAAGGCAGTACGCGTCTTCATGATGGGCCGCGGCGACCCGGAGCTGATGGCGATGCCATGCGCTTGCGCATAGTGGCGTGCCAGGTGGGTCTTCAGCTTGAACTCTTTGCCACAATTAACAATGGAACATCTAAGGCGAAAACAACACATATTACATTAGGGCATAACATAAACTTAACATAACATTTTATTTAAAAAAACTCTCTTTTACCTGTGCAACTGACGATTGGAAAGATCACTGATTTTGTCGTCGTCATTTAGGTCGACCACGGCAGTGGGGGCTGCACCTGATATCGCTGAGGTCGCTGATGTCGTCGTTAAGCCCGCCGAAGCCTTCTTCTTAGCATCGCTGTTGTCGACGCCGCCGTCACCCTTGGTCGCAGACTTCATACTGCCGTACTTGCGCCAATATTCCCAGCAGCTCTGGCACAGGCGACACGTACTGTGCCCGGTGCTAATCGAGTTCCACTATGATGTGTAGATTGGAATTTAATAAAAGGAGATACAGCAATTAATTAAGACTTGTACCTGTGATGATTTGGTTGCTCCGCACGATTCGCAGGGTTTGCCATTGTTGGAGAGATCAGTGCTCCCGTTGGTGGTGGTGCCGTTGTATACACCGCCTCCCGCCGCCTTCACAGAGGATCCATTGCCCTTGGTTCCATTGTTGTTGTTATATTGCGGTATGTAGACCTGCTTAAGCTTCAGTTCCGCCTCCACTGCCTTCACGCGCTTCTGCTGCACGTAGCGATCGGTGGTTTTCCACATGTAGTAATACTCGATGATTTGTTTCAGCGTCTTCCAAGGTAGCTGTGGTAGGGATAGTTTATTACGATTTGCTAATTATAAAAAATAAATAAAAGACTTACGAAATCTTGTCGAATGTCATTGAAGTCTTTGCCATATTTGTCCAGAGCTTCCTCAAAGAGATTCGCCTCCGAGGCGCTCCAATCTTCGATTTCATCGCGACAGAGCACAGGCCCAGTGGAAGGAACTAGTGAGGACATGGCCTCCTCGATCGAGTACTCATGCTTGTGCAGAATGTTCATAGCGTGAAACTGGAAATAGACTTAGCTTAATACCCGGTATATGAAGGAAATAGTTTCCACTAACCAGTGTGATGTCCCTGCTAGCTGCTGCGGCGGACATGTGTAGCGAGGGTTGCTTCACCGAACTGCTACAGTCAAGGGCACGGGCGAAGGTGCCGATTGAACGGGAGACCACGAGAAACTGGTCGATTTTGCGGTCGGTCAAACTGTGCTCGGGTGTCCACACCAGCGATTCCAGCTCTTCCAGCTTGCGCTCATCCAGGGCGGTGTCCTTTAGCTTTGCGGGTATATCACACTGATAGCGACTGCCGACTCGGATCTCACCCTTGTCGGCGAGCAGAGTCTTTTGATTTGGATCGAACACCAGACAGTAGAAGAATGTGTCCTGTAGAAGTAAAGAAAAATAGAGGGATGATCATTTTGAATTGTCCTTTGCCTAATAAGGTTAAGTTACAAAGGATGTTCACTAATTTTAAATTAAAAGAAATAAAGAAACCCCAATTTTCATCCTGATTTGCACATACTAGAAAATTTTTTACCCGCCCGGAAAAACGACTACCAACTCACGTCTTTATTGAGATAGCTCTGCAGGGATTCCGTCTCATTAAGCAGCGTCACCGAGCACTTGCCTCGGATCTGTGTGGCAGGTATCGACTCAACTTGGCGTGAGAGGAACAGCTCGCGATGCTTGATTTGGTAGCGTTGCTTGCTAGTTAGCGCCTCGCCTTTATCCGCTACGCCACCTCCTGCTCCTCCTCCGCCGCCGCCGCTGGCAGTGCTGTTGTTGCTGTTGGTGGAGCCAGAATGAGCGGTCACTGAGCTAGCACCTCCCGACGATTGCGTCGGACTGGTGCGCTCCTCGTCCAGGGCAGCTGTAATGAAAGAAAGTCAGTCAATGAGTTAATTACTATTCTCTTTGGTTAATTTTTATTATTTAAACTTTACGAATAGTAAGTAATAATGTAAATAAGCTAGAAGAATTTAAATACTCATTGGGAAATTCAGTAAGAAATAATTGGTATTAATAAGAGAGATAAAATAATACAAAAATCATATGAGTAAATTAAAGAAATGGAAGATAAGACTACAGTTTATTTCGTGCACCCAAAAACGATGCTCCTTAAAAATATCGAGAACTTCAAAAAGCAGTTTGGAAAATCAATAGTTAAATGCTTGGTAAATTAATCATTTTGGTAATTTTGTCATTTCGTGCTGCACAATGCAATAAAGATAGATGGGAAATAAAGTCTTATATATCGGAGGAAAAGAGGAGCAAGCAATACCACAGTAAAGTCAAATAATTATTTAAACTAGAAAGACAAATACTTTTAAATTAAGTAAATTAATAAAGTCCAGATACGACTGTTTAACTACACTACAGAAACTATTAAGGATGATCTACTTAATGAGTTCATAGTTAAGAAATAGATTAAAATAGATATACATAAACAGGTGTGCATTCGACAGCTAATATGATTTCTTTAGTTGGAGGAGGTACCTATTGAGGGATCAAGCACAGCCTGCGCCGCCTGCTCCTCGCCCACGGGTGTGCGGAGCCAGGTCTTCTTCAACTTTGTCGCCAGCGGTGAGTCCTCAGCGGTGGCAACTGATTCGTTGCGTAAGTTTTTGTGGGTTTTGAAGAGTTATATACATATAATTGGTTTTAGTGCAATTTTGGTGAAATATATTTATTTACAAGTCTCATGGTTAAAAAAATATATTAATTGTTAAATAATAAGAAAGGTAGCAAAAAAGTTGTAGGGTTCGATGAGAAAATTAATTCACAAAGAGTCAGTATCTAATCCATCCTTTCTTATCCTAACCAGGTATTTAGGTACAGTTTCACAATAGTTTGATATTAAATAAGTTATTCTTTGAAATACCTCAGGCAATGAAACGTATTCACCCTTTAATTAAGGTAATTAAACCACAGTTAAATAATGTTTAATGTAATTCTTTGTAATATCTCAGGCAATGAAAGGTATTAATCCTTTAACTTCGGTAATTAGAACACAGTCAACTAATGTATATGGAGACTTATCCGTCCTTTTTTGTCCTAACCAGGTATTTTGGGTACAGTGTCACCATAGTTTGAGAATTTGCCTTTTGTTTAGTTTCTGGATTGAAGCTACGGCTACACTTGTGCCGCTAATTGTGAATGGCTAATTAGCAAGTGGCCAGTAAACACACGACGCACGCATTCAAAACTCGCTGACAGAGAAAAAGATATATAATATATAATAATAAGCGAGGAGGCATGGGGTTCGATGAATTTAAGGCCAAAAGGGGTTGCGTTAATGGGCATTATTGGCGTATGTCGTGGGGTGGAGGCCGTCAGCTTCATGGAAAACGCATTTTCCGTTGGGTCACGTATCAAATTTGAGTGGGTGGTTAAAGCCAAAAACTCAACCCAGTTGTTTCTTTTTTGAGAGGCGTCGAAATGGGCTGGAAGTCGTCGGTCGACGCCGAAAGGTGGTGAGGGGTGAAGGCGTTGTGTGTATGTATACACGAATGCAAAGCGCGCCTCGCTGCGTGTGCCACATTGCTATAGCTCCATCCATACTCCTCCTCTGCAATCCACTCCCCGGCAATCCCCTCCAGAGCCCCAACCCCTACCTCTTGGTTGCAAATTTTCGTGCACACACACAGCACACAGTACACACAGTATCCGTGGGTACGGATATATATGTTTGGCCCAGGTTTTCAGATGTAGACAGCAAGTCTACCTTCAGTCGAGCGCCGAGAGTATCACATTCACATTGACGCCGGCGCCGCCTAGCAGCCACCCGAAAACAGCAAAAACTCCAGCAACCACAACATCAAGGGTACAGTGCAGCCCAGCTCATTATCTTAAAAAATAATCTGTGCAGGTTTCCGTATAGAACACATTGACATGACTGAATCTCGGAATTGAATAAAAATAATGAGTTTAAGGTTTAAGTGTGAGGTAACATAATATACAGATGAAGATTTTTATTTATTTAAGTAAACGTAAAAGCCCACATTGATGTTAAAAAATATAAAATAATAAAAATATAACCGGCATAACAATATATGCTAAGCTACTTTGTTTATCAAGCTTTCGCTTATTTTATCCAAACCACCTAGATGATATTTTTTCCCTAATAAAAATTAATAATAAAAAACCCTACTTAAATACAATAGAATGAATAATTATTCTGAATAATCGTTGCTATTTCGTATTTTCGTAATTGTTGCTCTGTTTGGAACCTCCCTCCAGTGCCCATATATACATATATGTGGATGCTCATAATGGAAGCTGGACGAAATACGCTTTTTCACAGATTTTGCATTTGTTGTAATTGCTGTTCTTTGCTTTCGGGGATGCTTCACCTCGGTTCTGGGGCTTTTGCTTGGGGTAGGGGCTTTGTGTGGTTCTATTTTGGGTGAGGAATGGTGGGTGGATGACACATTGCACACAATGCCGCATTCTATGTTTTTGGGGTCTGCCCTGTGGTGGACATGTTGTTCTTAGCCGGTTTAATCTTTTAACTAGTTTGAAGGCCACGACAACGACTTTGCTGCGATACATAACCTCACTTAGTCACAAAAAAGTATATGTACTTATAGATACAAATATCGAAGCGGCCGGAGGATGTGGGCAGTACTTACGTTGGTGTTTGTCGGCCAGTTGTACGAGAGGATTGGGCAGATCCCGGCGCCGGTAAAAGCACATGACCTTTGCCTCCACATTGCCGGTTTGGTTTTTATTCAGCTCCTCGATTCGCCGTATCAAGTAGGGACTGTTCAGCGTTGTCTCAACGTAGACGTAGTCTGCAAAACGAACATTTAAAAAAATTGTATGTCGTAAAGTAAGGGGGGCGGGGCGAAAGAGGAAAATGGAGGAAGAGTAGAAACCTCATTCATACGTCACAGGTAAACGCACACGCACAAAGCACTTAATTACGACTGACCACCTATACAAAGAAAAGCGCAATTAAACGCAATAGCGTATTCCGACTTAGGTTGACCATTAAAAAAAATTATAATTCAAACGCAAACAAAATTTAAAAACACATTCATAACGAGTGCATTTCTTTAAATTTGTAAGATGCAGAAGTGAACATCCAAATACAGATACGAGATGAAAAAGAAAGTGTAGAGGTAGCGAGAAAGCACAGTTAAAGATATGTACATATATATGTGTGTGCTATTAAAAATGGCAAACAAAAAGCACTGATTAATAATTTTCAGCCATTGTAATGGGTAATTTAACAAAAGCACACAATCTAAATAACCCGCACATGCACCTTATTATTTATTTTGATTCTTTTAATTAAAAGTTGGCGTTTTTAGACTTATTTGCATTTCGAAAGAGTTCACACACACAAACGCACACAGGCACCCATGAAAAGCAGGTGAAGAAACAGAATAACGTCATCACATGAGAGCGAGCGGGAAAGAGTATGCTATAACCGGAGTTTGAAAGAATGAGGAGGGGTAATTCAACGTTGGGGGAAAGGGAAAGATGCTCAGAAAGAAGCTCATTAGCATAAGAAAACACAATAAAGTGGGTGGCACTCTCAAGCATTGGATACACTTTTATATACGCACAAACACACACACACACACACACACACAAGCAGTACACGTTTGGAGATCACAATTCGGCAAATGCAATTCCATTTCCAAGCCCTAAAACACACAAGCACACATACAAAACTAATGTTTATCGGTTAGAAGACTTCTTTGGCAACACTTGCATCTGCAGTACCGACACCTATTAGAATCCCCTCCCCCACGAACAAAAAATTGTTTTATTCTCCGCCAGAATTCAATGTGATAACACACACTTGCGAGCTCGGGGAATTCGGCTATTTTAAATGCACTTCCATCATTTTCGGAGCCTCTGCAGACACAACATACACA
>VNJR01004643.1:0-15703 GCA_008042585.1 Drosophila punjabiensis | reverse complement strand
CCAAACCAAACAAAAGTCGGCTAAGAAAGCTAAGCTGCGGCCAAGTCGTAACATTATGGCGTGACGGCAAAGTAAGCAATAAGGCGTAGCATAAATTAGCCAAATAAACAGAAATGAAACAAAGGGGGACGCAGAACAACTTTAATGTTTGTTAAGCAAATATTATGCCCGGGGAACGGGATCCTATTAGAAGTTAGCCCCTCCGGCTATTGTCCCACACGTATTTGCTGTTGGTGCTACTGCCCAGCCCCTAACAACAATGAAACATCTTTATGTGACGATTATCTGAACATAACCCGGGCCCAATGTGCAATTAACTGTGGCATCCCGATGTCAATGGGCCTTAGGCTTCCATCCATTCCCGAATATGACACACACGGAAATATATGACCAGAGATTTACGACAGGAAAGAATATGGGGGCGAGTCTGTATTGCGAAAAGAGTTTGGCTATGACCACAGGCAAACCGAAATTTGGAGAGGTTTAGAGGTCAACTTGGGTCGGGAGCTGGTTATATAAAAAATCATAATAATATATATAATATAATAATAATAATATCATGAGTTTATATATTATTTCATAAGATGAATATGTATTCAGCCCAAAGAGATTCCTTTGGAGAGGCCTAAGCTTGATAACTGATTGTTCCCATGCTTTCTGTGGTATATTCCGAGACCTGACAATCTTTATTTATATATTTGTAGTAATTTTTATAAAAAAGTTTAAAAAAATGTATATAAATATTAAACTAAATTCATTTGTTCGTAACAAACTTTGTTTTTAATAAATGTTTGTAATAAATCCAAGCAATTAGGCAACAAAATATTTCCCTCATATAAATTACAACCCAAATCAGAAATTTGTGCTCTAATTCAGACTACCTACAAAATGACATAATGGTCAATCCCTTCAATCAAATAGTAATTAAATTCCAAATGAAACCGACACAATACACATTAAACACTACACACAATGACATAGTAAAAATGTCAAAAATGCAAAAGCAATTTCGTGTGTGACACACAACCTCTCAATTATTCCTAATTTATGGACATTTTATGAACAGCATATGGACCGAATGCATTAGATCTTTGTCAGCTCAAACCCCAAACCCAGAACCCCTATAAAAAGAAACCCCCCATAAAACCCATCGAAATCGAAACATTTCCCACACATATGGAGATTGTAATGCGCTTAAAGGGAAGCCAACAACCGGCAGAGTCGAGTCATTTCTATGCATATAGGCTTCGACTGAGAGGCTTATACCTCGTCCTCCACATCCACCTCTTCCCACTCTTTTTCCCACTGAAATGCCAAAAACGATACTACTCGCTTTTTTCGATTTTAGGGAGCAAAAAAAAAAGTAAATATGATGTGAGACGCTTATTGAATCGAATTTGTTGACTAGAGTTCTGTAGAGCTTCTCTAACCACACCAAAAAAATCCTCCAACGCTGTCACAGCTGCTGTCGCACACTGCAACCTGAGTGGGTGTATATTTTTTGTTAAATTCTTTTTTTTGTTACTGACTGTGCTCCGTGTAGTTATGCAACAATTTTCATGCCTAGAAGGACGTTGCGTTGCGTGTGTCCCGAAATCAATCATACGCCAAAATCGACACAAACAATACGGGCAAACAAAACCAAAAAAATGAAGAGAGTATAAAAACAAAAACAAAAAATCAACCGAAACAAAGCTTGGCAAAGTAATGCGATATTTTTTATTGATTTTCATTGTGTGTGTGTGTCTCCCATGGGGACTGGGCCGTGGGTGGGGTCAGGTTTTTCGCGGGGGTTTCCCTGCGGTGCCAATATGAAAAGCACTTGATGTTGGCAATATGCGTGCCCACTTGACTCCGAGCCAATGCCTTTCAAATGCAAAATGCAAAAAGCTTTTCAATTGCAAGGTCCTGCTTTTTCAGTTCCATAAACAAGTGGCTTAAAAAAGTATAATAACTAGATTGGGTCATAAAGCCAGGCAGCGATGATAAAGGCCATTTTATTAGGCAATTAATAATAGAAATATATATTTTTTGTATGTCATTTTATGACGAAAATGATGTAAATTTTTAAAACCCATAAAAGAAACAAGTTTCAGTTAATCCAAGATTAAATCAGCAAATAACCTTATATTTTTAATAAATTTTAAGAATATTGTACGTAAGCGTTATTTAAAATATTACTTAAAGATCCAAACACTTAAATTAACACTTTGATTTATGATAAAAACCTTTCAAAATATTCAAAATAAATTTACTAAGAACTAAACTAACTCAATTAATGACAAAATAATTACACAGCTTTATGGGTTAATAATTTTAAAGAATAAAACATTCACAAATGAAAAATTTTTTTCCGTTGAAGATTATTAGTTTGGCTTGCCAGATGATGCTGATAAAGAATATATATGATTTATGGAGTCGGAAATGACTCCTAAACCGAGTTGCAGACTTCTGATTAAACATATTAAACCCTGCTTCGATAAAAAAATTCCAACCAAAGCCCTAAAAGAACTTGCAATATTATTATTAACCAAGAACAATATACAATATTATTGTGCAATGTTTACTTGTGGTATTTTAATTCCAAACTCTTTGTTTTGAATACTAACAAAGCTATGATCCTTCCGACACTCCCTAAAATGCCTTTCAGGATATGCAAAAAAGAAAACGCATTTCTTTGCTGCATTGTTTTGGAATTGTTTTGTTTAGCCAACCATTTCCGTTGGCCTGTTTTCTTAGCGTTTTTTTTTTCGACTTTTATGCGTGACCTCTGTGTGTGCCACTGGTTTCGCATTTGTTACTGATATTTTATGACACTGTAAACATTTTACAATACGAACCCAGCTTCTGTGGAATGAGTTCTAGTTGGTACACACTGGCTGGCAGTGAGCGCGGTCTCTCTGTGTGTGTGTGCGTGTTATCCATTCAATATGCTCAGCAGAGCATTACATGTTTCTATGGCGCTGTGTCCTTGCAAGTCCTTTTCCCCGCATTCGAAATGTTTGCTTACACAGAGTGAAATTCGGGCGCAAAAGTGAGAAATTTCTTTCAGTCTTTTTTTTTGAGGTCAATTAAAAGGGGCTTGGAAGTAGCACCTCTGACCTTGTTGCAGCAAACTATCAATCATAGTTGCTCACTTCCCTTTTTTTTTTCTTTGCGCCTCCCGTGTAATTAGTTAAGCAGCAACTAATTGAAAACATCTTAGAGATTTGTTTTGGCGTTGATTAAGTGAGATTTTGGACAGGCCATCAAGTGATATTTGTCCAAGAACTGACAATTCCGTGGCGGCCTCTGCGTGTCTTCCCTTTTTCCATCATTAATTAGCCCAAAAAGCTCGAGTTGCTCGTGCCAGGCCTGTCAGTTTCATTGGACAAGTGATGGCAAATCACTCGCGAGTCCTGCGAACACGAAAACATTTGCTTGGAAATGCTGAAAACTTTGCCACATTGAGCGGCGGCGGCAACTTAAGTGCTATTGTACGAGGCTATTGAGAGAAGAAAAATGCATAAAAATCAATAGTCTGATGATTGAGAAGATTGCTTTAAAGTGGTTATGCTGCAAGTATATATATAGTATAAAGTCTGAAAATGTATGGTAGCTGGGGGAGAAGTATGTCAATGTATAGCTTGAGGGCCTTAAATTTTATTCTTAAGCTTGATCGATGGTTCAATATTGTGGGAGCTTGTAGCCCTTCAATTTAATTTTTGTAACCAGACCCCTTTAGCTTCCTTTATGTATGCTTTAAATTTAATTTTCCTCCTTCGAAACTCTTTTTCCTTTAAAATATTCTCTTAAACAGAAACTTGCACCGCTTAACGCTTTTTGCATGCCACATTCAACGAAATTTTTTGCTCTGAAAACGAACACAAAGTCCTTTGCATGCAATCATGAGATATTTACACTGCCACAGCCATTCAAGTCGGGCAAATTGTCACACATAAAATGCTGAAATAAAATAATATAAAAAATAAGTGCTCAATATTTAACGATTGATTGCATTTTTGGGGGAAAAGCGGAGTACAAATAAAAGCTTTGCTTTATACAAAAACTTCAACCAATCAATTTATGCGAATGACTTTTAAAATTTTCAATTTATCTGGCTATTTTTCCAGGCAGACTATTTTTTAATGGAAGCCTCCAGAGTCGCAATAATAATAACCAGCCCGAGGGAAGCAGCAACAGCAGCAGCCAGGACATCATCATCATGATCACCAGCATGTTGTCAACGTAATGAAAACGAGACCAAAAAAGTTGTCGTGCCATTGCTGAGCGGAAAAACCAGCCGAAAAAGAAAATATATTTTAAAATTGGGAACATAAAATGAAGTCTGTCATCCTTTATCCATATGGACCGCTGACCGGCGGCACACGTTGCTGTCGCATGTTGCATGCCAAAAATTTGGCCATAACAAGTGCAATTTACACAATTGTAAGTGTTTGCGGGTATAAGCGGCGGTCCCAAGGGGCGAATACGCAATGTGGACAAGTATATAATTTTGTTCTCGTTAGTTTGAAACATGGGGCATGCCACATCGAAAACACCAGGGGGAAAAGAACAAGAAAGCCGCGAATAAAAACAGTAGCACGAATCCAGTAGTTGGGGCATTATATTCGCCTGTTAATTGTGGCATAATTAATAGACAAGTGTCGTTGGCCAGAATTTTTCTGCAGTCTGTTCTGAATGGGCCACGGCATACCCCTCAACCTCATTATTGTAATGAAGGCCTCGGATAGGGGGAAAGCAACCACAAAAATTCCCCCTTTCCAGCGAGGTGTATTCTGGGAGTTTTTGTTGAGAATAAAATACAAACATATTAATAATTTAAAGCCAATGAATAATAATATCAAAATGAAAAGTATAATGATTTATATATCCCTCAAGTCCTTCGTGTCTCCTATCAGAGCTTAGTCATACCTTGAACGTCGCGACGTTCTCACAGCTTCATTAATGCGCCAATTTTATGAAAGTTGAAAGGACTTTTAAAAAATGTTTAAATGCTGAAAGTAAATAAATAGAACAAACCTATACTGTGGTGTATACGAAACAAATAAGTAGATACTTCATTTGAACTTTTCTTTTTGCAATCAATCACACAAATATGATGAATGTTGGCAACTCTCTTTTGGGTTTATGTAATAAGAACATTTCTTGGAAACTCTGGTCCTTTTTTCGTAACATCAAGCAAACCAGTTTAATTAACAGTTTGACAGTTAATTTTCATTGGAAATAAAGTGATTTTTTTCCTAAGAAATAAAAATATATAAAACAGAAAACTAAGATCGGCATAGAAATGGTAAGTGCCGGGAAATAAAGACAAGTAGAGCTGTGTATTAGGACATTCTATTCTTGTAGAAAACCGAGGTCCAGAAAAAAGGAAAATCTGTTCTGCCAAAACGCGCAGAACCTCTGGCAATTAGCCAGCGGGTCAATAAAAATAGTTCAAAAAAGGTGCCTGGATCTTCAGCCTATCAGCGAAAAACGCTTTTGACCAATTCAGCAAAGGTTCTAGAAGAACCTCAACTTCAAAACGGATCCAAGGGTGTGAAAAGTTTCCCATTTCTTAGCCAAGTGCTACCCTTTAAAGCGGTTAATCCTAATGGGTTATCAAGGCTGCCTGGAAAAAAGACTGAGACCATCTGGCATATGAGAAATGTTCGGCAGATCTGCAAGGTGGATACCAAAAAGATTACTACAGAAGACGAAGAACGCTCGCGGACTGTCAATGCAATCTGTATGCGTCTGCAAGATGTCGATGTGCCGGGCAACTTAGGCCTCGTGCAGGGTCCAGTCTCCTTTGAAAAAATCTTCGATGTTCTCGGTCTAGATAAAGCCGGGGAAGAACGAAAGGAGGGTCACTTGGGACCCATTGCTTCAGAAGTTAAAGTAAGCCCTCCTGAATTGAAAGTGCCAGCTGAGGATTTATTTTCTGACTTGAAAATGTCCTTGCCATCGACTTCACAAGCTGCAAAGCTCGAATGTTGATGCACTGCCAGAATGACTGGTATTCAAGGATTAAGAAAAGAATTTAAACAGTTAAAGCTAAAGTTCTCCCTTATCAAAAAATCACTTAAAATATATATAAATAACTTATTCCTGATTACCGCTAACATACTTTCTCTAATAATAATTTTCTGAGTAATTTCTCAATCAACCCTCTCCACGCAAACTCTACCATTTTTCCAACCCCAAGGAGTCTTGCCAAATGGATAGACAAACCGAGAACGACTTGCACTCGTTCCTCTCATCTTTGGACTTGTGGCATGTATAAATTGCAATTACATGATGCTCGTTATGGCTTTTAATTTATGTTAATGGCAAAATCGTGCTCGGGGTTTTTTTGTACAATTTTCGTACACTACTTATAAGGACAATGCAGGGCTGAGGACAATTACGAGTACGAGTACAAGAAGTATATAATGCAATGCAACTTGGTGGGAAAACAATAGACACATTATGTCCGTTACGTTACCAACGCGTGGCAAGTAAATTAGTTTTTGTTTAAGGACGAGAACTTAAGTGTTTGGCTTCTGCAATTAGTGCCACATTTTATGGCAGCTGCGAAGGGGAGAAGGAGAAATAAGAGGGAGAGATTTTCCACCTTCACCTCCCTCTCAGATAGGTAAAGCTTACGTGTTTAGCATAAGCCTGACCTGACCTGGCTAAAGAGGGGTCGGAGTTGGGGTTGGAGTTCATGGGACTCGGGGAAGTTACACCTGGGAGTGCAGTCACGACACATAATGGATGTACATATCTTAAAAGCACGCCATTTTGCATTTATTTATCCTCGTTGTTGCTTATTTGCTAAATACCTGAGGGAAATGCTCTTCTGGAAAATGAATACTCAGTATTTTATCAGCTTTCCTTACGCTAAGTTATGGTCATTAGACTGGAGTTATTAATTGAAATAGTTTATTGAATAATTTAGCAGGGATTTCCAGTCTGCTTTTATGCAACCAATCAGATATCGAGATAAATGCAAAATTTCTGTATTTCTCAAATGAGTCATTAAATGGAAAATGAATTTCCCAAGCTTAATACCCATTTCCCCAGAGCAGCGAAACGACAACCGACACGAAAACATTTTCACGGATTAATTAGCAACAAAAAAAACCCCCAGCCAACACCTCAGACCCTAAAATCAAGTTGAGTTCAGACCCGTTTAAAAGTAAAAACGTGTTCAAAAAAAACGAGAGACGGAAGGGGTAAAGAGTTGGTCATAAAAGAGAAGGAAATGGCGCAGGCGGAACATGAGGGCGGATGTGGATGATGACCCCTCAACGAATGAGTTTATATAGGGGTGCACACTGCGTATGCGTGTTATGTACTTTAACCATATCCTTTTGGTGGCTCATTTTATCTTCTTTTTCAATCTCATGTCACTCGTAGAATATATCGCTCTTAATCGTCCTGATATACTCCTGGCGCATCAATGTCAATATGCACAAGTCGGCGGACCTGCAGGATGTCTACTACGGTAAGTTCAAAGTTCAGGCCAATTTCTGGCTGCTAATTAAACTCACCCACACAACGGGCGAGTGCACGGGCCAAAACCCAAAGCGGCAATAAACCCGAAAAACCAGGAAACCCCAAAACGACAAGCAGCCACATAATAAATAAAGCCATTTTAATAAATAAATTAAATGTAGATGAGGCTGGAGCCACCCACAGAGGAATTAAGTTGAATCGTAAATGTATATGAAGGTATGAGCTCCGGTTGCTTGAGTTTTGACTTCAACGGATGCTTAACACTTTATATATTTGATTAATGAGCTCAAAATTCAACTCAAAGTGGCATTATTTTGATTCTGAATTAAATTTTTAATTGCTATCATAAATTTTAATATTAAATGGCAACTAATTTATTTGGTGTGTTTTCATTCATTAAAATGTATTCTGAAAAATCCATTCACATTCAAGCAATAAATATAAATTATTAAAGCTTTAAATTAATTTTTTTAAATATGGCTTAACTATTTAAATATTACATACAAGATATACCTGGTTAATTCTAATATCTTCCCTTTAATATTACCAAAATGTAATCTAAAATCTTTTTTACATTGCAGGTGTACAAATAGCCTATTTTGCCATAATTGGCACACAAATGTCCATGATATTGCTGAGCATTGTGTTAATATTTGGAATTTGTCGGGTGAGTTTTCTTGTTTGTCTAAAGACTCTACGCATTTAGCAATATTAAGCGAAGCTATTTCCTCCCTCTTCCGCTCATTCAATACACACTCACATACCCGAAATCGAACAACTCAAAGTCAAATATCCGCAAATTATGCGCATTGTGCCTGCGCCCCTGAGCCCCGGAAATGTTTACGGAGCAAGCCAAACAAAGCACATTCAAATGTAAATTACGCAAAGCGCTCATGACGCGTGGTTGCTTTCTGAAAATTCCAAAAATACAGACAAATTTTCTTCTTTTTTTTTTTAAATGCGAAATTTGACACGTGGAGATAAAAAATGAGCACTACGGGAAGTTGTTTTTAGGCAGAAAAGGGAGAATGTTGACAGATTGTATAGATTTTGTACTAAGAAAACATGAAATGAAATTGAATACATTACGTATACTTTTTAAATGTATTTACAGAAAATATATCTTTATATATGGGAATACACTTTTGGATTTATTTTTAAAACAAAACAGAGTTCATGTATATTTGCATTTCCCTTACAAAAATAATAATTATTTTTATTATACATTTTTTATAAAATATGCAAGTCAGGGTACTTTAACCCCACGGTGCAGCATTCTGTGTAGTTCTCTATCTTTTCGTAGTTAATAAGTTTAATTACCTAGAAAAAGATATTGTATATATACACAATAAATAATCTAGAGTTCTCCAAAAATAACTAGAGTTTACAAAGCCCTTACAAAAGTGTCCAAAGAAATGCTGTGCAACTTTAAAGAAACCGAATTATTTGTAAATTCGTTTATCCATAATTTGTAAATCATTGTGTATATGTTATATAAGAATTTAACACCTAAGAAGAGTATTAAAACTCCGACTTGCCAAAGCTAGCAACCTTTCTGCTTGTCTATTATTCTATGTAGCATATCTGTAACATATGAAAAAGACCGCGCCAGCGCTCTGAACCCCTCTAAACCCCCCTGAAAAAAAGACCCCATTGACAGCGCGGCATAAAAATGTAGACAATTTGTCACACAATTGGGAACCCCAAAGCGAAAGCAAGGGCACACTGTATATGGCGGCCTAAACTGACTAAACTGGAACTGAGAGAGAGAGCTGGCAGGACACATGCCGAGGATTACAAAGCCCAAATACAATTCGGGTTTATGTTGCTCAGCAATTGTGCCAGCGGTGGAATTTTTTAATTTCCACAAACTGAAACGCGATTTTCCAGCGAATGAATGTTAGCATTTTCCCCGTACTACTATTTTGGCTAAATGGAAATGTTTCCGAGTCAGCTCCGTGTATTGGTCAAATTAATTGCAGTTGCGCTAAAAGGCGTCGTTTCCATCCTTGGCTTGGCAGCTCCTCGAGCTGAGAGAGCCGGCAGCTGATGTCCATTAAATAATGCATAGAGCATTGGTTCTTAATTAGGCTAAACGAGTGTTTAGACAACAAATGTGTGTTTGGGAAAACATGCTAAAGTTGGTGGCAGCAATTGAGACTGATGGCTTAAATAACAGATAAACACATTCATTGTTTTATGTATACACATTAGTTGTTGTTAATATTGGTAGCACAACTTGGCTAATGTTGTTTAATTAAAGAAATATTATTATCATAAAAATAGCCTGTCTTTAAATAGTTTTAAAACCCTTCTCTGCAAATTAAGTGAAATATATATTTGTTTTTCTATTATTATGCGATTATTTAAATTTTCATAATTTAGACAAGCATCATAGCCAAAATTAGAATGTAATCCGCAGCGGGAAAATACATTTTCCATGGCCTCCACGCGGGAAATTGCCATGCAAAATGCTGCGGCCAAAAACTGTCAGCTGCACATCAGGAATTCCCAACCAGCGCTCAGCACACAGTTTTCCCTTTTCCAGCAAAAAAAAATCCAATCAGAGGTTTTACCACCATGGCGAGATAAATTACACCACACACACCTCACACCATTTCACACCTTCACACACCTCCTCCACCTGTCCGCACACCTCCCATATTTTATAGTACGACCATGAAATCAATAGCTTCAATTCGGGTTTCGCGGCCCTTTTACTCTTGGTCTTCTCTAACGACGAGCTTTTGTTTATGCATTTTCCACAGGAGAACCCGGGTTTAATTGTACCCTGGATAATTGGCTATATAACATTTATGGCTCTGGAAGCCGTCGCCATGGTCTACTCCAATGTCCTCCGCGATCACGTTAATAAGGTGAGTATGATGCGACATCCCAAAGGCTCTATGGAATCCTCTGTGGTATCGTGCAAAGTGTTTTTAATGCATATTTAAGATTGTTCCACTTCGATCTGCTGTGGGGAACCATTTGTTTAATGAAAAAACATCACACACAAAGGACACTGGCGGGGGGTAGGTCCTTGTGGAATATCAACGGAATATCAATTGTGCTGCTGTACGGCATAAATCAATGGGCAACGCCAGCAACGACAAACAAATAAATTACAAAAAAGCCTTCAACGACAACAAATCAAACTGAATCCGTTACATATGTAAAAAGTTGCTCTGCTGCCTCCTTCCCTTATGCTAAAATCAAACAAAAGTAGTAGGTTGTATGCGGCAGGAATGGTCGGAAGTTGGCGACAGTTGGATGCATTGCCATCCCTACGGAAGGGAACAATGAATGGAGTTGCCAAGTAAATGTGGGTGTAAGAAGAAAGAAACGTACATGGTCTAAGGTTCCAGAGCGGGGGGAAATGATTACACAACGGACCACAGATGTTCAATTTAGAAAAAATCTAAAAGAAAAATACGTTGATTAAAAAGTTGGATACATAAAGGTGGGAGCTGTAGATTTTAAATAGGGGTTTAAAATACTAGAAAATATATTTAAAAAATATTTAAGGATATAAAAGATTGCAATAAATATTAAACCCTTATTTAACACGACTTCAAGTTTAAAAGATTTTTAAAATAAATTATTCGAACAATCTTGCCTAATTAATAAAGTTTCTAAGCATATTTAACCTGCCTAACCCTTAAAATTTTCTTAAAGCTTCCCTAATAAATTAATGAACAAAGAAAAACTCCTGAAAAAATAGATTCCCCACTCCATTGTTTACCTTTAAGACCCCTCGAGCCTTGCTCTTGACTCGCTAACTCCTTTTTTTAGCCCAATCCTGCCACAACCAAAGTGCCTTCTTCAAACAAATGAAGCGCAGAAAGCCCAGGCTAAAAACGAAAAAAAATAGAAAACGAAGGATATAAACAGCAAGGGGTTCACAGGATACACAGACACCGCCAGGACCAGACAAGGGCCCACTGCACACACGCACTCAAAAACAAGCGACAAAGTCAAAGCGGCACAAAGGACAGCGGCTGAGGAAAGGGAAAGCGGAAAAGCTGGCTGAATCGGAAAACTCAAAGACCAGACACACACACACATAGAACGTATCTACCGTGATATGGGAAATGGGGATCTAGTTCGTCTGCACATATGCAATGAGTTGGGCATTTTTCTGCACCATTTTCCCACTAGAATTTTACATTTGTCTATGTCGGTGTGCCTTTGCCTTTTCTATTACGAACGTGTTTCTGCTTTTCCATTCTTTGTTTTTTTCCCCGTTTTGTTTTTCCGCCCTTAGCCGGGGGACATGAAACAACGGACGAATGACTGCTTTTTTTCTTCCGGAAAATTGTCACCTCATGCATAATTTATTGCAATTCACAAGGTAAAAAATTCATTTTTCTCGTTTTTGGGGCTTCAGAAACTTTTGCGCTGTGCGTTTGTCACGAGTTGGTATGGAGATTTTTACTAATTTGTTGTTTTGGATTTCTAACGAAGCTTCAAAATCGTTTGAGTTGACTGCAAAATTTTTATTTGAAATAATTTCCTCTTTTATAAAACTACTATTTGATAATTGTCTCTCTATGACATGTTAATTTTCTAGCAATTAAAAACAGCTCAGAGTGGTTTATCACTTAAGACTTCCACAGAAAATTAAATTTAACCCGTGACCCTGGGTAAACCGCTTGAATTAATTCAATCTGGTTCGCTTCTAAGTCAAACTTTCCATTTTCATGCTGGAAAACTTTCCCTCCAACCCGGCAAATTGCTTTCAAAAACAGAAGGCAGCTAACAATTTACCAACTTTATTAGTAGTTGTTTGTTTTTGGCTTCGCCGGGCAACTACTCGTGAAATAATTTAAGTATAATTCATATTTGAATAATAACAAAAACTATGCATTTTTAATTTGTTTATTTTCAGCAATTCGATGCCATGTGCAAGGCCGAGGTGGCTTTCTTTATCGCAAGAGCTTTGATTAATGTAAGTTTAAAATTTATGCGGAGACCCATTGAAATTTTACTGAATTTATTATTTAAATTTTGATACAAACCTTTTTTAAGTGATTTTAAGACAATTTGAGGTTTTTTGGCACATAAGTTTAGGAGATAATTTATTGAGTGAATAAAAATCATCATAATAGTACCATAAATATTATTTATTGCTATTTATCAATGGAATCTCAAAATACTGGTTTATATCCTGTTTCCGAGCTGAGAATAATGTCCTCATGGCCTTATGAACGATCCAAGTAGTTGTTGCATGGAAGCAGAGACTCAGTGTGGTCCTAACCCTTTGGCCATTAGATGAAAATCCCAGAATGTAGTTTTTTGTGGCATCGGTCACATTTAAAATTAGTGTTAACATTTGGACCCCAAGCCAGGGATACATATGAGCTGGTGATTTCTATGAAAAATAAGATACTTTTATACAAATACATATATATATGCTACAAAATTCACTAGTTTTCAAAACCCTGAAAAATGTGTCTAAAAGTAATCAAATAAATTTTGTTTGGTGGCATAATTCAATGGTTTTAAGAACCTTTGTTGCACTCCATTTATATTTAAAAAAATAAATAAAATCACGGCTTTATTCCTTAAAATAACTATCAATATTTGATAATTATAAAACAAACTTACAAAGATTGCAGCATACAGCAGAAGAGCCCAGGCATTAACCTGGATAAAACGCTTCACCAAACCCAATCTTCTAGCCAGTGGCGGTGGCGCAGGAAAGAATTTTATACTGTGCCACCGGGAAGGTGGATTTATTTCTTTCGAGAAGTATACCAGCACAAAATGATATATATTTTTAATCTAGAGTTCATTCAGAAAATAAGTATGGTTAAAGCGAATAAATTTTCAATTACTTACCATTCCAAATACACCAAATATCAGGACGAACCATAGGTAAAAGAAGGTATAGGCATCGTGGCACCAGAGGTTACTCCAAGGCAGTCTAAAGTCTAAAAACATACAGTCTTCATATTTATTTAGACATTCCTCTGCTATTAATTCGTATGAACTTCCCAGCTCACACAAAAGTCTCTCAAATGGCATCAGTTTGAACATGACTACATCTACTCATTATAAAAGCCGCTTTTATACAAAATACAAATACAGTCGAACATACTCTGAATTTTAGAAATAATTTGTCACAATTTGATTATAGAAGCCAAGCTAAGAGGCTGTGCGTCTGTTCGGCTTTTATCCTCAATCGAGGCTAATTGGTTTTGCGCACATCCCATCTCTCTCGGAGCCTAATCGATACATGTAATAAATAATTTAATTACTAGCTAAGTCCATTAGTCCCTTTACGCAGCATAAAAATGTTAGCTCGTGTTTCTACAGAAAAGAAATGCGAATGTGTGTGGAGTGGCATTCTATCTAATGGAAATTTATGATTCTCCAATTTTTTCCCTCCGTACTCGAACAGGTGCTGGCCATGTGGGGAGTCCTCCGCTTCTACAATTTGGTCCGTTCGGGAATTACTTGGCGTGGGCCAGAGGTAAGTCAATTAATCATCACCTTATGGCCGGATGGGGACTGCTAATGGGAAATATGATTTATTTTAGTTTGATCTGGGCTAAAAAATGCATAGAAAACTTTGCAAACAAAGCAGGAAATGTATGCGTTGCTTTATTAGATTTATTTGTAGTAAAAAAAGAGCTTTAAAAGATGTCAAAGGATTTTTTAAAAATTAGAAGAGAATTATAATGAATATATATAGTTAAAAATAGTCATTATTTTAAATAAAAATAATCATTATAAATTGTTAAAAATTTCTCTACTAATTTTTAAAAAGCTCTCTTAAAGCTCTCTTTGCACTAAAAAATCTAATAAAACTGCGCATATAATGATTATTTTATCTATAAATAATCATTTATTATTTTATCTATAAATCATTATAAATTGTAAAAAACATTACATAAACGTAAAATACAATTTTTACCATCTAAATAATTTAATTTTTCAAATTATTATAAGATGTAAAAGCCAAAATTTATTTTTAAGTAAGTTGTACTTTTATAAAATATATAAAATAGTTAATGCCTTAAAAAAACTTTCGTATTAATTTAAACTATTAAAGATTGCATATTATGCGTTCAAAATAATATTGCTTTGTATTAAATTTAATAAATAATAAAGGAAATAGTGAGAGTTATTAGTTAAGCCCCTTTTCTTTTTGTTTTCTTCCCCCAAAAACTGATAGATATATTTTCCACATAATTACTTAATTTCCCCTGATTAATATCGGCATTAGGAACATCAATAAAATGTATTAATTAAATACCATCTCATCTCCTCTCCTTCTCTCACACTTCCAGGCCAAAACCGCCATTTTTGCGCCCATGTACAAGAGTGTTAGTGCCCACAAGCCGCACACCTACATCTACAGCAAGAGGTCAAGGCGTCGCCATAGCATCGATTCCACTTCCGGCGGATGCTGCGCCATCTTTGACTTTGACTTTGAGTACGATGATGATAATGATGATGATGACGACGATGAGGCTGCCTTTGGCGATGGTTTGGACACGGAGGACGAAGTGGGCTATGATTATGATGACTACTATGATTATTACGATGATGACGAGCTGACAGAGCAGCAGCAATTAGAATCGCAGCAGGATGATGCGGACTGCAGCATGTTGGGTGCGCCTTCGAAGACCTCGAAGTCCTCCCGACCGAAGCCCCGATCGGCGGTGGTCAAGGTCAAGGGTCAGCGTGGCAGTCGGCGTCATAATAACAACATCCGGAGCGTGCTGATCAATAAGCGGCACAATAAATACAAAATCGCGAGGCCCCAAACCCAACTGGAGGTCATCAACGAGTCGGAGCGGAGTGCGGGGAGTGGCAGCGATGAGAACGACTCGCTTTTGGTGGCCTATGACAGCAGTTCGTCGCTAGCGTCGGTTTGACATTGGCCGCCATGCAAATCGGGAGCCGGAAATGGAAATGCAGCCATTGCGGCGGCCGGAAAAAGTGATAAGTCCAGCGGTGGTGGTGGTGGTGGCAGCCACTGCAACTGCGGCAGCCATGCCACCGGAAAAGGAAGTGACGGCGACACCAACGACCACGACGACGAGGACGCAGGCAACGACGGCGATCTTGACGAGAGCCAGCATCTGGAACCAAAGTGGACGAAGTGTTGTGGTCAGCGTCAACGCCGACGTCCACTGCGACGCGTCTACTGCGCTGTGAATCTGTCCATAATGGGCCTCCTAGTGGCCGTGGAGATATACGCACAGAT
>VNJR01004634.1:0-18172 GCA_008042585.1 Drosophila punjabiensis | reverse complement strand
AACAGTAGATAAAGTAACAGTTCATACTATCAATCTCAGCCAGAATATATTCGTCTCATTCACCCATGTGACTACCGGAAAAGAACTTGTCTTTTTGGTAGACACAGGTGCCAAAATCTCTATAGTAAGAGAAAATTCCGATATATTTCAAAACGTACAATATAATAACATAATAGATATACGGGGAATAAGCCAAGAAATTACTAAATCCAAAGGTTTAACATCAATTGAAATACAGACTACCAAGTACATAATTCAACACGATTTTCATATCGTAGACTTACACTTAGCTGTCCCTTGTGATGGCATATTAGGAATTGATTTCATTAAAAAATACAACTGTCAATTAGACTTCCAGCCATCTGAAGATTGGCTTATAATGAGACCAAATAATTTAAAATTTCCAATTTATGTTCCAATAGCATACAGTTCTGGCAATAACTCAATACTTCTGCCAGCAAGATCCCAAGTTATTCGAAAAATTGAACTTAATTCAAAAGAGGACAGTGTATTAATTCCAAATCAAGAAATTCAGCATGGTATTTACATTGCAAATACCATAGCAACATCCAATAACGCTTTTATAAGGCTACTTAATACAACAAATACCGACCAAGTAGTCAGTACAGATGATCTAACATATGAATCACTTTCGAACTACGATGTAGTCAACACAAATCTAGACAATAGAGAAAAATCTGTATTATCTCAACTTTCAAAAAACTTCCCTCCACAGTTCAAGTCACAGCTTTCTAGTTTATGCACCCAGTATAGCGATATATTCGGATTGGAAACCGAATCAATAACCACAAACAATTTTTATAAACAGAAACTGAGATTAAAAGTTGATGAAAATGTATACATTAAAAACTATAGAAACCCACATAGTCAGGTGGACAAAATTCAAAAGCAAGTCGGAAAATTAATCACCGACGGGATAGTCGAACCCTCCGTATCTGAATACAATAGCCCATTATTGCTTGTCCCTAAAAAGTCAGCTCCAGGTTCCGAAGAAAAGAAGTGGCGATTAGTAATTGACTATCGTCAGATTAATAAAAAATTACTGTCTGATAAATTTCCACTCCCTAGAATTGATGATATTTTAGATCACCTAGGTCGAGCAAAATACTTTTTATGTCTTGATTTAATATCAGGATTTCACCAAATAGAACTCGAAAAAAGCTCGAGAGATATAACTTCCTTTTCAACGAGCAATGTCTCGTATCGCTTCACGCGATTACCTTTTGGTTTAAAAATAAAGCCAAATTCATTTCAGAGAATGATGACTATTGCGTTCTCTGGATTTGAACCTTCACAAGCATTCCTTTATATGAATGATTTAATAGTTATAGGTTGCTCCGAAAAACATATGCTTAAAAACTTAACAGACGTTTTTGAGAAATGTAGGAAATACAACCTAAAGTTACATCCACAAAAATGTTCATTCTTTATGCATGAGGTGACTTTTCTAGGTCATAAGTGCACAGATAAAGAAATACTTCCAGACGACAAGAAATACGACGTCATACAGAATTATCCACCCCCACACGATGCAGACAGCGCAAGACGTTTTGTAGCATTCTGCAATTACTACAGACGATTCATAAAAAATTTCGCCGACCATTCTCGGCACATAACACGATTATGTAAAAAGAATGTTCCTTTTGAATGGACAGCTGAATGCCAAAACGCATTCGAATACTTAAAAGCAAAACTCATGGAACCTACCTTGCTACAATATCCCGATTTCAGTAAAGAATTTTGTATAATTACTGATGTAAGTAAGCAAGCATGTGGAGTGGTTTTAACTCAAAACCATAACGGACTGCAATACACTGGGCAATATTACATTTTCGACCATACATTTATGGCAAACATTTCACTATCAAAACAGATCACAGACCTTTAACATACTTGTTCTCAATGACTAACCCAAGTTCCAAACTGACACGTATGAGGCTAGAACTAGAAGAATACAACTTCACAGTTGAATACTTAAAGGGAAAGGACAATTACGTAGCTGATGCGTTATCAAGAATAACCATCAAAGAACTACAAAATATAACTGGAAATATAAATAAAGTCACTACAAGATTCCACAGTAGACAGAAATCCTGCGCAGGAGAAAAAGAAATAGACTTGCCTAGGCAATCTATAGAAAAACATAAACAATGACGAAGTACGTAAAGTAGTGACCTTGCACGTACAAAATATGCTATGTTTATTTAAACATGGAAAAAAAATTACTGCAAGATATGATGTTAGCGATTTATATACCAATGCACAGTGGTCGCTCCCATATGACAAAAATAAAAAAACCGAAGTCAAAATTTCACAATTCGTAGTATGTCGATCGTCTCATAAATAAATTAACTTTTTGAATCAAACGTATTTTTAGAGTTTTACCATTCGCACGTTGTGAAAAAACACCATAAAGTTAGACAACCCACTACGCAATTCTGTGCGTTGTGTATTCTATGAAAAAAAAACGCCAGTATTAAGAGTAAACAAGTTAACAAATTCAAGTTATAACACCATTTTCAAAATATGGATATTATTGTATCAGGTATTAACTATGATTTTTACTTCATAACACTTTGTTTATCGTGGTATATCGTCTAATACAAAAATAATCCCAATTAACCTTTTGTAAATGTGTTTCGTTTTCGTGTTTGTACTTTCCCTTAAGCTTTTAGTTGTTACGCCGATCGCATCCGATGATCAAATCTTTTATTATTAATAGCTAAATATTAATTGATTAATGTCCAAAAGGAATCAGCTGCCGGTAGCTGCCCAGCGTCAATATATTTTGATCCGAACGCAGCAGGTATTTGTGTTTTTTGTCCGCTTTTTCCGTTTATTTACTAGTTGTGCTGTTGCTCTGTTTTCGTGTGTCATGCTTATGGTTAACTTTTAAAATCTTTTTATTCATTTATTAATAGTTTTTATTATTTTTTTTTATATTTATTGAATTAAATTTTAATAGGTTCCTGATAGTGTGTTTGCACGATCTTATGTTTTTAATTTATGGTGCGACGAAAAGGGAAGCGTAGTAGAAAAACAAAAAAAAAATGATTCAAGGCCTGGACAAAAGTGAACTTAAAAGGCATATTGGATATATATCTAAAAGAATTGAGACAAATAAGGATCTGTTTAACAGATTGCCCTTAAGTTCAGACCCTTTCATAACTGGGCAATGAAAACTAACATGCACAAAAAAAAGCAAAACTGTTAAGCGGTGTGCATTTCTTGCTAGACGAATAAATTACCTAATATATGAATTTGTTATTGTTTTTACATTTTGGGGCTAAAATTTGAGCAACTCTCGTGGAAAAAAAGATTTTTATTAAGAGTTGCAGCAAAATGTTGTATGGGAGCTATAAGATATAGTTCTCTGATTCTAACCAAATTTGGTAGGAATATATATACACTTCGCGTCATCAGATTAGCGCCCCCTGAGCATTCTCGGGTAATGTCCAATATTATCCAAACTATCAAGGCTAAAGCCATAAAACTATTTTTTGACGATACTTTCAATAATATTCTTCAAAATAAGATAAGGTACATAATGATAAGTATAACAATAATATTTTATTTATTTGAAAAGAAAATGTATACCAAAAATATGAATTTCATTTTGCGTCATCAGATTAGCGCCCCCTGCTTAAATTTAATGAATTTTCACTTAATGTTTAACAACTAGTAGTGTTTTATGTTTTATCTTATTATTTACTTATTTTCTAATCAAATTAATACTAGGTGGTCCCGCCCCCATTTTCCAGGACCTCACAGATCCTGCTGGGAAGTGACTCGTACAATTTCTCAATGTATTGTAATGATATTGAAGACCAAGCTTCTTTAATCCCGTCGATTAGCTCCAATTTTGTACTATACTGCATTCCAGACTCGTATACTTTTCTTGAGAGCCATCCCCACACGTTCTCTATTATATTTAAGTTCGGAGAGTACGGCGGCAACTCCAGGACATCAACGTTTTGGCCCTGTATCCACGATTTTACAGATCGGGCAGTGTGGATTGGAGCGTTGTCGTGTTGAAAATGCCATTTAAGATTTCTAAAACAATTTTGGAAATGTGGGAAAGCCACGGCGTTCATTTTCGGGGTGAGAAATTGTAACTCATAGGTGCCATAATAGGATATGGCTCCCCATACCATTACGCCACCTACCCGGCTATGTAAACTATCTAAAATATGCTCTTCCTTACGCATGTCATGGAAATAATAATTATAGCCGTCAGGGCCTTCTAAATTAAATTTTTTTTCATCGGAAAAGACTACAAAGCGCCACTCCTTTGACCATGTCATATGCGAGCGAGCAAAATTTAGGCGCATTTCCTTTCGTAACTTATTTAGTTGTGGTTTTTTTTTTAGCTTTAGTCATTTTAGGTGTTCTGCTTTTTTTATGACTCGTAATACCGTGGACTTGCTAGCTTCCACACCGCTTTTTTCTTTAATTTTGGTAGAAGAGTCGTGTGAATTATTTTTAAGAAAACTGGCTATAGTTTTTCGATGCCTTCCCATTTTTTCAGCAATTTTATGTAAAGATAAGCCACTTTCACTAAAGGCTTCGATCTTAGATTTTTCTTCTATAGATAGGACAGTTCCTTTACCCATTTTGATTCTCAGTTTATAAACAAATCTTCATTTAATCAGCACAAAAAATTTCGCAACTGTACGCCAAAAACTACGCGAGATAACTAAATTTGAATTTGCAGGCGCTAATCTGATGACGCAAAATCAGTGCAAGCTTTTGCAGCGAAAGTAAAACAAAAGAAGAAAAAAAAGATAACGGAATCTCTCCCCTAATGGTATTTCTCTCAGAGAGCGACAATTTGTGCATTTTAAAACCAACAACAAAAATTTTGAAGTTGCGTGCAATAGAAACAGAGATATTAATTTCATAGCGATATGTCTACTAGAAGTATTTTTGACCGCGTCTCCATGCAAACCCAACCACTGTGCAATGGAGTCCTTGACTTAGGTCAGTTTTTCCAAAGGCTTGAGACGCAAGCCGCTATACATAAAATCAGCCAACTCAAAGTGGGAAAATATCTTTGAACATGTTTCAATAGATAATTTCAAGAAAATGGACAATAAAATATTAAAATCATTGAGAGTAGCGCTACTCAACCCGGTGACCCTAATAAATTCTGAAAAAGAAAAAGAAGCAATTCTGTCTAAATTTCATGATGAACCAATTCAAGGAGGTCATACTGGTATTTCTAAAACATTGGCCAAGGTCAAAAGACATTACTTTTGGAAAGGTATGACTCGATATATTACAGAGTACATACGAAAATGTCTAAAATGCCAAAAAGCGAAGATAACCACGCATACAAAGACCCCATTAACAATTACTGAAACACCACAAAAAGCGTTCGACAGGGTAATCGTGGACACGATCGGTCCACTGCCTAAGTCTGAACAAGGGAATGAATACGCAGTTACTTTAATCTGCGATTTAACAAAATACCTTGTGGCAATACCAATTCCAAATAAAAGTGCAAAAACAATAGCCAAAGCTATATTTGAAGATTTTATTCTGAAGTACGGTCCAATGAAGACGTTCATTACGGATATGGGAACAGAATATAAAAATGCAATAATTGAAGATTTATGTAAAAATTTCAATATCAAAAACATTAATTCTACTGCACACCATCACTAAACTGTCGGAACAGTGGAGCGAAGCCACAGAACACTTAACGAGTTCATACGCTCATACATCTCTGTTGATAAAACAGATTGGGATGTATGGCTACAATACTTCGTATACTGCTTTAACACAACCCCCTCTATGGCACATACTTATTGTCCATATGAGCTAGTATTTGGTAAAACAAGTAATTTACCGAAGCATTTTAATAGCATAGATAGCGTAGAAGCACTATATAATATTGATGACTATGCTAAGGAGAGTAAATATAGATTAGAGGTAGCATATAAAAGAGCTAGAGTTATGTTAGAAACAAATAAGAATAGAAATAAAATACTATATGATCAGAAAGTAAGGAATATAGATATATCAATAGGAGATCAAGTTTTACTAAAAAACGAGACAGGTCATAAGTTAGATCCCAAATACACAGGTCCGTATAATGTAATGGAAATAGGAGATACAGATAACATAGTAATAACAAATAATAAAAATAAGAAACAAACAGTTCATAAGGATAGTATAAAAATCTTTATTTCATAAATTATACTTAGTATAGCCATACATAAATACATATATACACATATTCTTTTAGTAATTTCATTTTCTTTGATTCTAATAAAATAATTATAAAAAAAAAATTATTAAAAACTAAAAAAAAAAAATATAAATAAAATAATCAAAAAAAAAAGTAAAAAACAAAAATTAATTAAAAAAAAATTATTATTATAAAAATAACTTCATTATATTACGTTATTTTTCAAAAGGAGGGAGATGTAGTATGCGCGTATATTGAATACCCACTGTACCAAGAGTACTTAAAGGGTACGCACTGTAACACTTTGTTGCAGTGTTTACATATTTTAAAGTCCCGGTCATAAACCCTAAGTGGCCGAAATATGAACCGATCGCTATGACTTAGCCCGCACACAGAAAGTGCTAGCGTCGGCATAATTGTAACAAACGGACAGCATGTGCATATCCCTCGCGCCTTCACTTGAGAGGGCATAGCCAATGTATATAAGTACATTCATACATACATAAGTATATACCTACATAGCCGTCTCTCTGCCGCCGTCTGCGGGCAGCGCAGCTACGAGACTTAGCCTTAATTAGACTTAAAGAATAATGTAAAAATCAGAATCAATCCGATCGTTGGAGCGGCACCATTGCTGCTCCAATTAAATAAAAGAAGAATCAAAACTTCATGCAAAACTAAGAAAATACTATCTTTACTTCATTTGGGATTGGAGGTACATCAATGTAGTACTTCCAGGGACTGTCGTGACAGCGCGTCTGCTACAATGTTCTGGCTTCCGCGTCGGTATGTGACGTCAAACTGGTACTGCTGCAGTTCTAACGCCCAGCGCGCGATTCGAGCGGTGGGATTATCAATTGAGTTGAGCCACTTCAAGGCAAGATGGTCCGTTGTCACCTCAAATCGATATCATTCTAAATCACACCTAAGCTTCCTTCTGGCCCAGATAATAGCCAGGCACTCCTTCTCGGTAGCTGAATAGTTCTCTTCAGCTGCAATGAGTCGTCGGCTTGCGAGTGCGATGACGCGTTCTTCCCCCTGGATCTTCTGGGTTAACACGGCTCTCAGACCTATGTCGCTGGCGTCGGTTTGAAGAACAAACTATTCGCTGAAATCGGGGCAGGCGAGCACAAACGCATCTTGCTTCTCTTGCTGTCATTGCCATTTCTTACCTTTCTTTAGCAATAGAGACATGGGTTGTACGACGCTGGCGAAGTTGGGCACAAATCTCCTGTACCATGACGCGATACCAAGACATCTTCTTAGCTCTCTGCACGTTGTGGGCGGACTGAGTTTTCGAACTACCGAAATCTTGTCGGGATCAGTGTGGATTCCTTCCTCGCTGATGACATGCTCTAAGTATACCAGGCTGCGCTTAAAGAAACTGAATTTCTTTGCGTTGAGGCGGAGGTTCGCATTCCGTAACCGTCGGAATACTTCCTGTAGGTGCTGTACGTGCTCCTCTAAAGTGCGTCCGATGATGATATCATCTTAGTATGCAAATGCATTGGGCTTCATGTTGGGGCCTATGATGCTGTCGAGAGCCCGCTGAAATGTGGCTGGTGCTGATTGACCTTCCAATGGTACAGTCCCCTCCCTGGGACTGTAAAAGCAGTGCACTCGCGACTGCTCTTGGCCATGGGGATCTGCCAATATCAACTTTTCAGGTCAGGAGTCGAGATGTACTTTGCGTTGCGCAGCCGCTCCAAGATGTGGGTGATCCTTGGCAGCGGATACGCATCTGGGATAGAATGGGCATTCAGTTGCCGAAAATCAACACATAGCCTCATCTCTCCAGATTTCTTGCCCACGAGTACAATAGGCGCGCTGTGGGGGCTTCGCGAAGGCTCTATGCAGTCGTTGCGCAATAGTTCGTCAATTTGCTCATCAATAATCCGCTGCATCGCGGGATTCTTGGGAAAATACCTCTGTTTAATTGGCTTGTCATCCCGCATTGTAATTGAGTGCTCGGCGATATGTGACACTCCAGTCAATCCTTCGAATTTGGCCAAGAGTGGAAATTTGACCCAACGTTGGTCCAACTGGACTTTTGCCACTAGCGACTGTGTGATCTCCTTGCGTGAACCCTCGGCTAGGCTGACTTGGGTGCGTACCGACTGTACGTTGTGTGGTGTTCCCACTCGTTGAACGACCCTCTCGCTGACGAAACTCCTGCTGACTCCTGTGTCTATGGTTGCGTTAAATACCTGTCCCTCGATCTGTACCTTGGCGATGATTCTGTTGGCTTAAACTTGTAATACTCATTCTAATTCCGGCGGTTCCTCCTTGTAGTCTCCGGCCGCTCCCCGAGTGGGCGAAGACTGCACTCGTTTCCCGGGCGAATGCGACGGCAACATCCGCCAGTCCGTACTCCTCTGCGACCACGCTCCCAACAGAAAAGAACTCTGGGACTACGACACTCGTGTTGACAATGTCCCTCTTGTGCACAATTCCTGCAAGCAAATCTAAAATTTGGCACCATGGCCACGTTACCTACACGAGGAACAAATTCTGGGGCCGCAGCGGCTGGTGCTCGTCCAGGTGCTCGCCCATCGTTATCGATTCATCGATTCATCGGTGGTGCTGCTGGATATAACCTTTCGTGGCCATTTCTTCTCGACGCACAGTAGCGCCTCTAGAAAAAAAGCCGTTGCAAAAATAAAAAAAGTCGATGTCGCAAAAACGATTTTAACCATACTTAACAGACAGAGAATTTACCAAGGATTAAGAATCTAAAATAAAATCAATTTTAGGATTTTTTTTGTAGAAGATAGGAGCATTCAAAGTTAAAAAATATTTCAAATTTTGCATCACAGGAGAAAAAACTGGAAAATTGGTAGACTTTCAGGTAGCATGACTTAAAATAGATTACCTATCGTCATGTTTTTTTCTTTAAATGATAGATACATTCATTACCTGTAAAATAAGCTAAAAAGTTGGGCAGTTGGGTTTGGGCTTGCACAGGTAAATCGCTACCTGCCAGGTGTCCATTTTTTTCACTTTATTCTGGCTAAAGTAGTCTATATCTTCTGAAGCCGATGAAAGCCACCGAGTACACTATAACTACGACTTTTGTGGATATTTTTTTGACCAAAATCAACTTTCATCGGCTGCGTCACGCTGCGTCTGCGGAAATGCAACGGCATAAATCGAAGATACTCAGGGGTAAAATATACCAAAAAATCTGGTCTTACTTAAGCGCAAAAACGCCTATTAGGGTTAAAATTTTGAATTTGTTCATGTTCTTTTTTTATTGAATAAAAAATCTTTCCTTTACATTGGTTTTTTAATATTACTAATACAAAAGAGACAACGAATTTTCTTTAAGGTAAGCCAAAAATTTTTTGATAAATAAAAAGATTTTTTTTTTTTGCATTCGATTTTTATTTAAGCAAATACATAAAATAAAAAATATTTTTAAAAAATTGTCTTCATAGAAAAAAATTGATTTTTTAACTTTGATACCCCATAAAAGAGTGAATTAGTGGGCGTGGTACATTATCCAATACATATGTAAATTTTACAACAATTACCTGCCAGTTGCCGTTTAAATTATTTGAATACCTTATTTGGTTCAAAAGTTGTGATTTTTGCAACGTAAAATGAGCTGCAGTTCGGCCAGCATTCTCGCATGACTTCCTGTGTCTCGATCCCGTGTGACTTCATAGTTCACCGCTAAGGCGGTTAGCTGCTCCAGCGTCGTGTCTCCTAGTAAGCAACTGAACATCTGGTTGGAGATTCTCATAAATTCCAACTCCTGTTCCGGATTATATCCCAACGGGTGCATCATTAAGCGAATGCTTACGAGATATTGCTTAAAGGTTTCTCCTTGTCGCGGATCTCATCCTCGAGTCGCTGAAAATATCTCGGTGGCAAGAAAAAGTCAAGAAACGCCTTATTAAAATTAATCCATGATTCTCCCAGTAGCTGGCTTGTCCTAAACCAGTGTTCGGCCATATCCGTCAAAAGTCCAGGGATGGCCTGTGGCATCCTTTCCACGTTGACTTCGTATGCGGTGGCTCGTTCCTTGAGATGCTGTATAAACGTAATCGGTAGTTCCGTCAAAAGTTATTCCCCAATTCCGTAACTTTTCTGCCAGAGTTGCTGGTGTCACCTCCGGTTTCCTGGGAAAAATATCCCGCCAGGCCGTGCTCTCTTCCATGTCGCCGGCTATATCGCCGGTGTTTCTGTCTCCAAGTGCTGGAACTTGAAGCCTCGTGGGACCTGGTGGCTGCGGACTCGGTGTCCGTTGCTTCCTCTCGTTGGGCACGACCAAAATCTCGCCTTCACATTCCAGTAGTTTGCAAAATCTGCAATGTCCAATACGTGATCTTCACGACTGTTAAATGCGGCCAACCGGCTTCGCATTTCCTCTACGCTTCCTGTCGTGCCCAGAGAAAACCTCCTAAAGAATCGCCTCTAGTTCCCGTTTGCAGAGATAGAAAATCCAACGTGCACCCATGTTTGTGAAAGTAATATCAGCGAAGAATAAGACGATGCAGCGAGGGTCAAACGAGGTGAAAGAAATTCAACAGCGAAAGAAAAATGTAAATGTTTATTTGCGACGGGTTAGTAAAATGCCCAAGAGAAACGATGGAAACCGAAATAATGCGTAAAAGGATGATTTAAATTTGCTCGACGTTGATTACGAAAACTTAGCTCAATAAAAACGTGTTGACACGGCGACGATTGTGTTCGAACTCTCGAATATGATTACGTTGACTGTACTCGTGGCAGGTTGCTATGTGTGGGAGAGAGACGACGATGAGAGTGAAACAAGATGGCTGCGCTGTGGGGAGTAGCGTCGCCCTGCCTCGTGCTTTTAAAATCTCGCGACCTGATTTGGGTTGACCTATAGAGGACCCTCCCTCTCTCTCTCTTTGCTATGCTTACTTGCTTATATATTTATGTGTGGCTTACGCGATATGCTGACCACGTGATCTTTTCTCTCTGGTAACCTCGTGATTAGGGTTTTGTTCGTGTTTTGCTTATGTGTATGTTCTACGTGTGTGGGTATACTTGAAAAAGTTCTCCCGAATGCGTCTCTCGCTTAATATATATTTGTTTGGGTCTACTTGCTATAAAGTTCTCCGCCTCGATTTGGGTATACTTTACTAGAAGTTCTCCCAAATGTGCCACGTGCTTGTGTCTATGCTTGGGTATACCTGCTACAAAGTGCTCCGTCTCGTTTTGGGTATACTTTAGTACAGGTTCTCCCGAAGAAATGGGTATACTTTTATTTGGAAAAGTTCTCCCGAATATATGTCTCTCGCTTAAATATCTAAGTTGCTGGTCTTCTAGGTTATACACGTGCGATTCGTCACGCACATCTATAAACTCTTGGATTCTCGTTTTAGATTTTCATGTCTCTCGATATATACCTCTTTTTGCGTACTAACTTGGAAAAAAAAATCGCCTTTTCTTTTCTGAACAAAAAACTTTCCTATCTCAAGGCAACCAAAAGGGTCTTTAGGCCATATATATTTCATCTAAAATTCGTAAGCCCCATGTCCCTTCTTGGGCGCCATCTGAGAAGTAGTTCTTAGGCTGGGGTGAAGCTCAGTCACGCCAGGATCTCTTTACAGAAAATGTATAAAGATAGGAGATGGAGATGGAGGTTGTCAGCCACCGGGTTACCAAGCAGGAAAACTTTATTAATATTAGCAAAATAGCGAAGGGCATCCGCGGTAGCGCGTATTGGGTCTGGCTCATGGGACTCGCCGAGAGGAGACCGAGAGGGATCGATTACGGGACGTTTTCTACCCGTTAGAAACTATGCATCTGCCAGGTGGAATCACAACCGGCACTCGCCGAGAAGGTCGTCACCCTGGATGGCAAGTTCCGCCGTCAGCACTCGCTGTCGGCCCAAGCTATGTGGCCGGCTGAGCCTGGCCCCGTACAAGTTTTCTGGATGTAAAAATATTTGTTTATCGTGATATGGGTGGGTTTTGGTATTTTAGTCGGGCGATAAATAAAATTTAATTAACATTAATTTTTAAATATTTTTGGATTTTTGTATTGATTTATTTTTCTCAGTGCATTTCTATTTTTATAAGATTTTATTCATCGTAAATTTTGCCCAGTGTATTTCTATTTTTATAAGATTTTAATCATCGTAAATTTTTCTCGGTGTAATTTTCTTCAGTGTTGTTTTTCACAGTGTAATTTTCTTTAGTGCTTTAGTGTAATTTTTCTCGGGGCTGATGCACTGCGCTTATTTCTAGGGTTTTCATACAAATTTTTTCTGAGACACGTTTTCATTGGTTAGAGTTTGAAGTTAGGTTTTGGGCCAGGTTCAAATTTGGATCGGGGCAAAGTTTGAGGTTGAATCTACTCTGCGACCACGTTCTCGTGGCCTCGCTTCGAACGTTCTAGAAGTTTTGTCCATGGGATGGCGTGATCGCGTCCTTTCTCGCTCGCTCCTACATACTTCTTCTGTCATGTGACCACTGTTCGTGGTGAGTTTCGTTGTTAGGCTTGTGCATGTGTGTGTCCGTGTGCTTCGAGCTTTTTAAGCTAGCGGTGGTAGTTTGCGGTGGCTTAGCTTAACTATCGTATATGGCTTTGCAAAGCCTTAAATCTATTTATATTTAACTAAATCTATTATTATTTCCTTTTATTTACGTCATCATCTGCTATTATTTACATTATTATTTTACATGGCTATTTTCTATTGTTTACATTATTATCGGCTATTATTTACATTATTATTTGTGTTTATATTATTAATATAATAATATAATATATAATATAATAATATAAGCCATGTAATATTATTATTCTTTATATTGTTATTTGTTATATATTAATTTTTGGGGAGCCGGCAGGTTCCTCACAAGCTTAATACTCATCCAATGCTTATACATTACACAGTGGGCCTTATGAGTATCTATTCTACCACAACTCGACCGTCCTTACTAGCTGATCCCCTGATCATGGTTTATATTACTTATTTGTTGTTTCATAATGAATTACAATCATTTATTATTATTATTATATTTATTATTATTATTTTTTTATTTTTTTTTATTTATTTATACATATTGGCAAATCCCACGTGTCGCACGCTACATTCGCACGATTTAAGCTAATGAAAATAAATTTTTGGGGGGTTTTTTTAAAGATTTACCGTAAACTTTTGTTATTTGTTTAGAGTGAATTGAGAGTACTTTCGGAGGGTATAAGGTTCAATTTCACTGGAGTCACTGTTTTAAAAATAATTGATAAAATTGTGACGTGTCGCACGCTACACAAAGTGGAAGTTAGTTTCAAAATTTTCATTTCAAACGCAATTTTTAGCGAATTGTGCAAATGAACCCTATGAAAGATAATATCCTAAAGAAAGTTAAGAATATTAGAAGACAAAAACCGACCGTTTGGTCTTAATAATGTTTACGGATTTTTAGAAAAGCCGTAAACCCATTGTGTCGCACGCTACGTGTCGCACGCTACACTTTTTCCACTGGCATTAACATAAGACAATAATCTTTTTATTTAAACAAAACATTATTTATTATATTCATAAATGTGCTTAACAATTATTTTGATATATTATGTATTCATTAACAGTTTTTATTCATAACAATATATAATATATAAAGAGATATTCAATGTTTACAAATTAATTTTCTTAATTTTTGAGTCTGCCGTAAACGCCATTAACAATGCATTCTCCTCATATGATGCAAAATAGTAATGGCTTTTAATTCCCGGTATGCTCGATACGTGAGCCCATCTCTCCAGCAGTGAACTTGTGGTATTTCGAATGTAAGTGCTACTTACATACAAAATGTAAATGCTAGGTATATTTTTCCTGGCCAATTTGAAGAAGTCATGGGCATTGTTTAAAATGAGATTCTTAAATTTGACCATTTGCCAAACTTTTCTTTTTAAAACAGCCCCAATTCCGTCAACAGCGCCTTTTCCGTGAGAGGTTGCAAAGAAATTCCACTCAAAGTGGGAAACATTAAACTCTTTCCGAAAATGTGGAAGGCTCGACATTTGATACATTTGTTTTTAAATTGGCTATCACAGCCATCCGAAAAAATAAATATTTTCGAAATGGGATGTTTTTTTTTTTATTTTTTTATAATTAGGCTTAGAAAGCAGTACACATCAAATTTATTGTGTGCTAGCTCATTGCTCGTGATCGCAAATGATTTTGTTCCAGTGTGTAACCAGGCGACACAAGTAAAAATAGTAACTTGTGAGTAGCTAAAGTGAGCTGATTGGATTTCATTCTGGTTGACTAGGCGATAGTTTTCGGCAAAGTCAATTTGCAAAACAACCTCATCCTTAGCAATCGACATTTTCCGCTTTTGAAAGTACTGTTGTTGTACTCTTTTAACATAACAATGCGTTTTAAATTTTGGCAAGTGCATTTCCAATTCGCTGGGTACATCAAAAGCAGTTCCTTTAGTTTGGCTAAGCACCATGCGTTTATCAATTATTCGCCAAGTTTTCCATTCGACACTGTCTTCGAGCCGATTAATTTCATTTAAAGGGACAAGAGAATCTACAACTTCTACAACACATTCATCACACTCGTTTCTCATACAAACTTCATTGGCTTCGTCGCAACATACTTTTTTTAAAAAGTGGCCGAAGTTTGATGGAATGGATTAAATGATTTTATTGCTTGCTTCTAGCAAGAATGCGAAATTTGCATGGTATTGGCAAACACACATATTGTGAGGAAGCTTGCTGGATTGCACAATATGTTTCGGTCTACATTTGTAGAACTTGCTGCTAGAAATTAATTTCTTTGGATACGTTGCTTTAAAAATCTCGTACGCTTCTTCTATAGTTATTATCATAAATCGTTTAGAAATTGGCAAGTCAGAGTGCTTCAATAATGTTGCCTTTCTTCCGGCAGTTTCCGTTGAAATGTCATCGCTGTTGTAAAAGTCTTCAATTGTTTGCTTATCTTCGTCTATTTGATTTGTTTAACCGTGTTCAACCTCGTCCGTTAAATACTTCTCTACAAGCAATTTAATAATATCCTTAATTTTTTGGATGTCCCTTGGTAATGCCATTTCCACTTTCTTTATTGCTTTGCAAAGGGTATTCTTGCACTTGTATCCATTGTTTGATGATGCAATTGAATGTTCTGGGTCTTTTGGGTTTTCTTCTCTTAATTTATTTCGATACGGTTTCATACGGTTTCGATTGTACGTCTTGACATTCTCTATAATTGCCTGATTTTCTTTCAATTTATTTTTTAAGTTTTTTCTGTATGTTCTCATTCTCTCTGCATTTTTTACGCGAACAATTTCTGACAACTTTTCATTTGATTTAACTTTTTCGCGATAACTCTTACAGCGCTCTGCACACGTCTTCATATTTTCACTTGATTGATCACTTGTCCTCTGCTTATTCAAAAGTGATTCTCGAAGACGAATTAGTTGAAACCAAATTTAAAGTGAAGTCAACTTTCCCGTTATAGATAAGATGAATGCAATAAGCAAAACATAAACAGCATGAAAATAATTGTTACAGATAAAAATCTCCAATAGGTACTCTAATTTGTGACTTTAATCTTAAAATTTTATGCTCTTCTTATCAGTACGTAAATAAGCAAGCAAAGTGAGAAGAAAAAAAAATACGGTTTTTGGGTAGAATTGAAAAAGTGTCGAACGCTACAAGCATAAATGTGCAAAAAAATATATATTCATGTAAACCCATAATTTTAATTTTTTATGTATATTAAAGTACAATATAATTATGATTTAAAAATTAAGTTGAATCAAAAAAAATTTTTTTTCACACTAGCTATAGAAAAAAAACGGTTTTTTCGTGTCGCACGCTACAGCGATAGGGCACTACTTTCAAATTAAAATTTAAATTTCTGTAAAAGAAAAATAATTTTTGTTTGTCACTAAAATTAAAGAACATAAGTTAAGTAATAAGACTACTATTGCTCCAATTCACTGTGTTAACATTAATGTCAAATTTGGAATTTTGAAAAATGTTAACTTTTGGCATACAAGTGCACACAAAGAGGTTGGGCTGGGTTTCATAAAAATTTGTGCATTTATAATGATCGAAATTTCTTTTTTGCTTTAAATTCTTAAAATTCGATATCTACTTTAATGTTCCATATAAAGAAAAATTACAAAATGTGAAATTTAAAAATTGGTCGCTGGTGGACTGTTTCTGGGATTTGCCCATATATAGATTATAGTAAAGAAAAAATTTCATCAACTTTATCATAAGATTCCATATATTTGGCGGATGATTGAACTAAAGCGAGGTATTTCGCTGGAAGTTGGTATTCATGGCAACATTTGCCATGACGTCAGAGTCCATATCAATAACATTAAAAAACAAGAAAGGAAGCTAACTCCGGCACGCCGAAGCTTGTATACCCTTGCAGATTCCAGTTGTATCAATTATAATCTATTCCAATATAATATAATATGAACTACTTCCTTATTCATACAATTTTTACAGTTTTACATTTTTTTTACATTTTTACATGTAAAGTCAAATGTAACTTAGATCCACATTTACCGATCGTTTGTATGGCAGCTTTATGATATAGTCGTCCGATTTTAATGAAAATTAAAACAAAATTCAGAAATAATATAGATTTCTTGTATCTAAAAGAAGTTATGTTGAAAACTGAAAAAAAATTAATTTGTTTTCTAAAAATTTCCCGACCGTTCACATGGCAGCTATGTATATGATATAATAGTCAGATTTTTATAAAATTAAATGTGAAAATCTAGAATAATATATATAGCTTATAACCGAGAGTTGATTAAGATATGCTGAAAAACACTGAAGTTATAATTTTTTTTCAACAAATTTAGGGATCGTTTGTTTGGCAGCTATATGATATAGTTGTCTGATCTGGCCCGTTCCGACTTATGTACGAGTGAGAGTATATAGAAGACTATCTGCAAAGTTTCATTCAGATAGCTTCAAAACTGAGGGACTAGTTCGCGTATAATCGGACAGACAGACGGACAGACGGACATGGCTAGATCGACTCGGCTGTTGATGCTGATCAAGAATATATATACTTTATAGGGTCGGAGATGACTCCTTCACTGCGTTGCAAACTTCTGACTGAAATTATAATACCCTGCAAGGGTATAATATGCTTAATCTAGCTTAAAATAAGCTAGAGTGGCAACAATGCAAGTCATAGATATTATAGTAAAAACATCGATAGTGCCCCTACTCGATGTTTTCGATAGTGATAGTCCAAACTATCGATATTTTCGATAGTATCAATCGAATTATTATTTAATTTTTTATTTTAAGCCTATTTGCTTTAAATTTTTTTAATTGTAAGGTATGAATACAGTTGCGACAAAAACCATACAATGTATTAAACTATTAAACACACATAAAAACAAATAGGTTACAAATTTAAAAGATTTTGATTATAATAATTACTTATATACTTTTTTTTTATTCATAAGTTAGAAAACTTAAAAATTCTCGTATGCTTTAAAAAGTCGTTATAAGCCATTATCGTTTGCCTTCTGATGCTAAAATCGAGAACATTAAAACTATTAATAAAAAACCAAGTACATTTCATTAAAATGTTATTTTATTGATTACACAGGTCGACAAAAAAAACCCGGAGAATAAACGCGACAGATTCTGAAAGATCTTGGTCTGTACATTGCTGATTCGAAAACCAAAAGTTTTCATCACGTACCAATTTTGAGAAAATCGCGGTCAAAGTATGAAAAAGTGCACAAAGCCTAATAACGCGAAAACCTTACGAGCCCCAGAGCTGGTTTTAGGCTTAAATGAAAGCCTCATCTTTTTTCTTCAATAAGGAAAAAGGGTCACCAACGTGGCACCTCAGGTTCGCCAGCTATAATGCTTTTTCTGAACTTACTTTTGACCCAAAATTTTGCTATGTTGGAGCCCTGGTAATTCAAAATTCAAATTGTAACGGCTCGTCTATACGTTGGGAACTTGGATGTTATATTATAA
>VNJR01004632.1:0-11183 GCA_008042585.1 Drosophila punjabiensis | reverse complement strand
TTGTATGGCAGCTATATGATATAGTCGTCCGATCTGGCCCGTTCCGACATATGCACGAGTGAGAGTAAATCTGCAAAGTTTCATTCAGATAGCTTTAAAACTGAGGGACTAGTTTGCGTAGAAACGGACGGACAGACGGACAGACGGACATGGCTAGCTCGACTCGGCTGTTGATGCTGATCAAGAATATATATACTTTATAGGGTCGGAGATGATTCCTTCACTGCGTTGCAAACTTCTGACTGAAATTATAATACCCTGCAAGGGTATAAAAAGAAAATATTAAAACCTCTCCGATTATTGAGACTGTGGAGGGGCGGAGAGTTTAAAATGTAACAAAATTACATGAAACATAACGTGGGAGTATTGGCTTATTAAGGGAATTATTAAAATAATAATCAAATTGATTCTTTTTGTGTGCAGCACTTTAAAAATAGTTTACTCCCAGTGTTAAAAAAATATCTAAAATCTAAATAGATTTCTTTAGAAAAGTAAAACTAGTTTTAAGGCAACGCCTTGCATGCTTAGCAAAAAGTTCAAAATCTTAAATTTCCTTTCTTGCTTAGACAAAGGACCTTAGAATCTGCATATTTTCATTAGTGTAATCATGTAAGCGAGCACTGAAAACTACTTGGAAAGAAACGCTTCGTCCTTTATCCCGTGTCCTTCGCCCTTCGGCCTTCACCCAGCGACGTCAGTGGCTTGGAAATAATTTCGCATCCCCGGAGAGCCGAAGGAATGCCAGCACTTGCAGTTGCAGTCCAAAAAGCCAGTCTTTGTGCCAGGAAGTTCGCCGTGGCCAGGCGCCCTTTGTTGACTGCCTCCGCCTGCAAGTGACATTAGTCGTGCAATAAGCAGACAGGCCCCAGTGACACATGTTTCCCAGCCGAAGTCCGTGACTGCCTGCCGTGGCTGCTCCTGCTCCTGCTCAGGCTCCTTCGGCCGCTCCTGTTTGAGTTTCCCTCACCTTCGGGAGAGTCGAAGGGAAACTGGCAAAGTTTTTCAGCTTGGCATGCCAGACACGTTGACAAAAGACGACAACGTTGCCAGCAACGACATAGACGAATTTATGCTAATCAGCTTGGATGCCATGGCCCCTTCCGCCTGCCCTGGCACCGGGATGTCTGTCTCCGTGTCCTTCCTTCGGAATTTCAGCCACGAGGGTTGGTCGGCCATTTCGTGGCGAACTGGGGCATGGCAAATTAATTTGATTGCCGGGCATGATGGGATTACGCAGATAGCAGAAAGCGGCAAGCAACTCACCTACAAACGAATCCGAAAGGGTTGCCTCGATGCGGCAACAAATTCCACTTTTCGCTCCCCCAATTCAGAAAATAATAAAGGTTCCTACATGTGGGCAGCAATTACAACGATTTACAACGCCGGGGTTGTTATAAAGTATGTATAAATGGGCTCCAAAAAATATTTTTAGGAACCTTAATGGTATTGAAGACCATTTACAAACCTATGCTTTCACTTTAACATTCCAACTAATCAGTTTACTTAATATATCTTAGTTATAAAAGCAAATAATGATTGTTTATTTTTAAGTTATAAAAATTTGTTAAAATTTAAAATTTCAAGCGCATAACCATTTCCTTATGCAGGGTTTTAATTGGAAAACTCACCCACATTTCTACACAAAAATTAACGGCGAAATAGTTGGTGTACTCATAAATGTAGCATACTTTTAGGAAATGTTTTTACTGTTATAAGACCTCTGTTGTTGAAGTTTTAAATTAATTTAAGATTAAACAAAGTTTTCATAGAACTATTAAATTGCATTTAAAAAAATAAGGATGAAATTATTAGAATTTCACAGCTATTCGCATATATGTTTCTTTTTAAATTTGTCCTTGTTATTTGTTATGACGGAATGTTCTTAAGAATCAATAAGCAAGTGAAATGTTTATTAAAATCTCTATAGTTTGGGTCCCGAAGATTATTCCTAAGATCCTTATTTATTCAAGTTCCGCCCCCGTATATCGCACAGCCTGTCCAATTTGATCGCAGCCCTGCCTGTTGACTGTTGGTAAATTATAATGAGGCCAGGTGGAAAGGCCTGCCTTGGGTCTGGGGTCTCGGGCTTTCCGGACTTTTCTGGGCGGGAGCGGAAAGAAACGCGACGGTGCAGACAAATTTGCGGCTCTACTACAATAGTTGCCTGGCAGCCATCAAATCCACTCAGTGCACACTTCACGCACCAATTAAGTTCAATTTTCGATAGAATAACAAAACGCGCTTAGCATTTCCAGGGATCTCCATCCTGCGTTTCCATCTGGGGAGTTTTCCCAGCGCAATGGCGACGCTAACCCTGCCCTTGGCGGGCATGGAAATTGACATCATTTGCTGTTAAAATTGTGTCGAGGGTGCTGGGCTCACAATTACGTGAGTGTGGCTGCGTGTGTGCCGCATCCGATTCGATTCGGAATTGGGATCTGGATCGGGATCGGAACAGGGACAGGGACGGGGCGTGGAGATTATCTGGGAGTGAGGACTGCATCTGTTTATGGCGAAGAGCCAGCGGGCGGCATTATAAGCACATTAAATTCTGAAGGCGCAGCCGGAGCATGTCTGAAATGTTGACGACTCTCGGGCGGTGGGTCGCAAGTGGGTTTTATGCGCATGTATTATTATTGAATATCATTAGGGGTACTCGCACACCCTCGTCCTTATCGCGGGCGAACGTGAGGTCCTGCCCTTGGGGTCGACTCTCGAACAGCAGCCCAAAGTCAAATCGATTTCTGGGGGGAGGGCGATGGAAGGACTTAAAAGTCAGGGTCTGGACGCAAGTCGGTCGCGTTTGGACTGCGTTTAGTGGTTTAATTTTTATTTTTATGCTGCAATTTTACGACAGCCCCTTCCGCCCAGCACAAAGCAACTGCTTCTTTGTCCCATATGGCAAGGCTACACTGAGGATACATCCCTAGATTTTGAATAAAATTAATCTGGGGAGCTTCGACCTTAAACTGTTAGTTGTATTATATATAAACGTATATAAATAAAAAGGTTTTTATCTACGTCTTAGGGAATGCAAGTAGAATTTCAAAGGAAATTTGTTTCTTCACCAAAGATCTTTTATTATTGGATACCAATTAAATACCAATTGGATACCAATTAATACCTATATATAAAATAAAGGCAAATGTTGCTAGGAATATACCAAAAACAAATGTTATAAGCGAATGGATCCGACACCCATTGATGCTGCCAAAGTAATGTAAATGTTGCTTAAGATCAACGCACCGCGAAACTTTATTCTATAATATTTCCCGAGTTGATAATTCGATTCTGGTCAAACCGGTTTCATGGATCCTAAAGGACTGATTTGGACACTCTTTAAAACCGCTCTTGTTTTTCTTTTCTATACTTAAAGGACATCATATAGGTATAGATTTCAAATGCAAATGGAAATGTTGAAAGGAATCATATGCCCAGAACATAATATGAATAGAAATGCAATGTTTTTAAGTGTAAAGGACGCACGAGGCGAGGGGTATGGCAAGAACTCGCCTTTCAAGTGCGGCCCCGGCACAATGTGTTTTTTATGGGCTTCTGGGGCTCCGTTTTATGTTTCATCTTTTAAGTGCCCCTCGTTTGTTGCGGGTCTTAAGCAGCCTCTTCTCATGCGCCGAGTACTTGGCTGGCTTTTGTCATTAATGCGAGTTTTTCTCCGTCCCGCCCCATAATTGCTACATTTTGTGCGCCGTTTTTGTTTAGCTTCGCGCCAATTCTGCGCGGGCTCATTAGTCGCAACTCAACTCAACCGGACTGAAGGGAACTGAACCGAACCGAACTGAACCGAACCGAACCGAACCGCACCGGAGTCTCAAGGATACGAGTGCGTCTGATCGGGGCTGAATAGATTTGTGTGCGGATTTCATATTCATAAGGCACATTCATTCGCCCGGACTAATTAAACTTTTGCCGCCGCTTTCTGGGAAGCAGCCAACTGTTTAAATATTCCCCCGACAGCTCACTACACTCCATGAATGGCTAATTAGCTGCCGGGAGACACAGCCCGCAGACCGTTCCATTCCAGCATCGGGAAATTGCCTAATCATGATTTTTGCATAATTTTTTAAAAGCTTCTCCGCCTGACAACCGCAGTGCCGCGCAGGGCTTTCAACCCTTGAAGGCCCGAAATGAAAGTGGTTTCGCATCTGTAGAGGAGTCCATAGAGCGAGTCCACCCACCCACAACGTCCGGGAAAATCCTTTGTCTGTCCATCAAAGCCGTGTGGCATTATTATTATTAATAAGAATCCCTGTCTCGGGGCCGGGATAAAGCCGATACCGATCCGCAACCGAATCAGACAGGCTGCAGAATTTACAAAAATTAATTTATGACACGCCGCGGCACATTTTCCATTTTCCCTGCGCACACAAAACGTGCTGCGATTTTTATCTGCACTGGGCCCGCTTTTCCTGCTTTTCCTGCCTCCCCGCTGCCCGCTCGTACCTATTATTTTTAATCCATTAAACAAATGCCACGTTACGGGGCCGTTGGTTCGTGTCCGTTATCAGCGGCCAAATGGAAATGGGAAATGAGCCAAAGGGTCTTTGATTTCGTAGCCAGAGCCACGGGGTTTCCCAGCGAGGGTAGACACTCGTACCGTACCTTACCTCCTGTGTCAGTCTGCCTTGAGCGACGCCTCCGCTTCGGGCCATGCAATCGCAGAGTTTTCCTATTTTCCTGATGATGGAAAGGTACAAAACAACTCAATGGCCTCTGCTGCAAATGATTAATATCAATCGCGACGGATATCGCATCGATCCACATGTGGGATTGTCCAGATGCATTCGGCTGTGACACCGTCTAGGGTTTCCCTCGCCTCACACTTGAGATAATGGGAAGCCCGTCCCCTCCCTCTGCCGCCAGTGAAGTGAACTGTGCGGAGTAGGGTTTCGTCTTCTGGGAACGCGGTGTGTGCCACTTGAGCGCTCATTACGGATGACGATCTAATCGCATGATGGAATACTTCTCTAAGTCAATCAGCCAGCTGACAAGAGATTTTATTATTTCCAAAATTTAACTGAATTGTACATTTAATGAACAAAATACTATATTACCAAAGGCATTGCAATATCAAGATGAGTAACATTTGATTTTCCATGTTTAGATGTTTTCTCTCCGAATACTGTGGAAACTAAACTAAATACTTAAAACTATAATAATATATCTTTATAATAGTATAATAAATATTTAGCCTTTGTTAATAACCTCCTTTACTATACGATATACTATATTTTCTTAGAAGTCTTATTCTTTGTGTTTAATCTATGGATTATTTTTATAATTATGCGATATTCAGAATGCTTCATAAGAAAGCCCAATTTGTTTAAGCGCCCTCAAAGAACGATGTGCTGGTTACCGGAAAACTAAGGTCTTACCTTCTGCGAGCAATCCCCTGACTAGTTTCCGTTCCCACACATAACTGCAGCCTGGCTATCAAAGCATTTTCCTCGGATTTAAAGCTCATAACCATTCACAGCTGAGTGACCAAAGAGCTCTGAAAGGAACAAGCACAAAAGCCACTCTGCGGCACTTCCTTCCCAGCCCCCGCCCCCGGAGCAGCATGTAGCATATATGTACGTATGTATGTAGTACTGGCAAAGTTTCTCCCCTTCCCCAAAAGTCGCCAGCCTCCCTCGGAGCGAAAAAAAACAAAAATTCAAGCGAACAAAGCAATTTTGTGGAATTACAAGAGCGTCTCTAATTGTTAAGTAAGCATAATGTGTGCAACATATGGCCGAGAGACTTGGCCGGACTTTGACAGCGTCCCTCCCTCTCCCTCCCTCGCCTGCTGCCCCCTGCCCCGTCTCTCTCTCTCTCCCGCTTAGCTGGGGATGTGCCTGGGAAACTGTGGCAGCGACAGCCTGCAGGGCACCGAAAAATATAACCAAACAGCCAAGCTGGAACGGGGGGCGCAAATAAATTGGCAAAACGCTCGCAAAAAGAGATCTGGGAGTGTGTGCGTGCGAGTATGTGTGTATTAAGAGATATGTCAGCCATAAAAAGCGCTTACAAAAATATTTTATTGTGCATGTGGCAAGTCAACAAACTGTGCACCACGAGCACATCTCCGAGTCCCCAGGAAGGGCAAATGCCAGGCCCCACAATGGGGCGCATTCAGATGGAGTTTTTTGCGCCCTCATCCCTAACTGGGGCTCATTAAAGCTAAATAAAAGCATTGAACTGTGCCAGCTTTCAAAGGATCCAGACATGGAGCCCAGTTTTATTGAGAGAAGCAAAGAGAGAAATACAGAATTAAATAAGAAATACAGACTTAGAAGTAATAATTAATGTATTATTCTACACCGTTTAATCACATTTATACAGTCAATGTTCTTTTTAATTTCACTTCTCTGTGAATGAAATCTAACTTGACAAAATTCTGCAACTAAATGTATATGCTTGGGAAAAGTAACTATGTTTTATTTACTATAAATATGGTAAAATGCTAATCTCAGAAAATAACAGCAGAATAAAAAATGAAATATAAAAAGTATTATAACATTTATTAACTTGAATTGTTCGGATATCATTATTGAAAATTACATTTATATTACACTTCAACGACATAGTCCTGGGATTGAATACATTGAATGTTATGTACTTACAATAAAAGTAATTTGGATAAAATGATTGTTAATAACACACAAACAAACTTTACGCATTATTCTAACGCGCTTCAAATGGTTTTCTGTAAATACATTTCTTATCACTTTCTGCACAGGAACAGATAGATACTATGATTCTCTATGGCAGTTCCTCGTAAAGATCGAGACTCTCGTACACGTTTCTGGCCGGAAGCGGGAGCGGAAGCGGGAGAAGTGAGGGACTGTCACAGGAGGGCGGTACAGAGGGCGCCCTTTCCCTGGGCGGAGTTATGTACTTATTGGACTCCATTTGCCGAAGATTCGCCTGCTCCAGATATCGGTGATAAGCGACTATGTATTCATTATTGTCCAGCGTCGAAATCGGGGATCTGATTAGATAAGTATATGAATATATATGAATCAACAAACTAATTTTAGCTATACGAGAGTTCCACTTAAAATTGTGAACATACCTCGCAATGCCGTACTCGTTCTTCTCGGATTCCTGGGGAATAAGAATAGTATTGGAGTCTCGTAAGGGCCCGTCCTGGTGCTTACTGCTCCTCAACAATGAGGGCTTCCATCGTAGGGTGCCGTACAATATAAGCATTCCGAGGAGGCTGCTAATCAAAATAACCGCCACTCCCAGGCCAATGACAAGACCGCCGTTAGCTTCGAACCAGGATTCTGTTTGCGAGGAATAAGCCTCACATATCATTGTCCTGTGGGGAAGGCACTCCGGCGTATCGGGTACTCGCCCGCCCAGCATAACACAGTAAACATGGGGTTTTCCGCAGTTAAAGCCAAGTGTTATATTACTCAACATTTCTTCCAAACTCTCTTGACCCAGGGAACCGATGGGTGAGTTGTCTGTAAAGTAGATAATCCTCATCTGAGGGGACTCACAATCGCTTATGGCGACCTCAATTGTGTAGTTTTTTATGTCCTTAAACTTCAGAATCATCTCGTAGGGCATTGATATCGTTGTACTTTCCTCCTGGGGAACCGAGCACGTGTAATCCTGGCACAGTACCTCGTAGCAGCTCGGTGATTGGGTTGTCGTGGCTACTGTTGGAAGTGGGGTAGTTGGTGAAATTAAATCAATGGTTGAAGTTGAACTAGTAGTACTAGTAGTTGATTCCTCCGTCGATTTAGTATTCTCACTACTGGTTGTAGTAGTAGTACTCGTTGTAGTACTTTCATTTGGGAATACACTTGGAGGTAATGATTCTGTAGTCGTGACTCCCACAACTTCTGGTGTATTGACCTTTTTGGCACTAATAATTGCTTCAGTTGTGGTATATCCAGCTGTATCCAACTCCCAGTAGTATTCTCTGCCCAGGTGCGACCCCAGCCCCGTTGAGTTGGAGGCCACTTCCTCACTGTTGTCAGAGAAGTCCACATTGACCAGGATTAAGAGGAGCACAAACGCAAAGACGGCTGGCAGTATGATGTATTTTAGCCATCGCATCCGACGTGGCTGATAGAGTCGTTCCGGCTTCTTCGTCTTCTCCTCGTTGACCAGATCGAAGGACTTGGACTTGAACATGCTACCATCTATGGAAAGCAGCGAAGTACTCGCACCTGACGGTCTCAATTCGAACTGATTGCACACGCCATTTGCATAATTTCATTTAGCAAATTAGTTCCGCTTATTATCTAATAATGGTTTATTCCCCAGCGATAAGATTGCCAGATTCAGATTCGAAACCTGTTCACTTTCCCGAATTTGGCTGGTATCTGTCCGAAATTCTGATCGGATATATCCTGCTGATTAAATCAAATCAATACTTACATGTGCGACTCTCTCTTCGTTGTTATGATGATGGACAGGGAGATACCCTTGCGACTATTAATACTACAATAATGCTGTGATAATAACAATTGCCAAATGTAGTTATAGGTTTATAACAACATTCCCTGTGATAGGTTTCCCTTAAGATACATGTATAACTAACTTTATAACTAACCAAAGTTAAATACTGAACAAATAAACGTGTGTAATTATTAGTTTCATTACTTTCAGGAATAATAAATAAAGTTTATCTTTGGCTTCACGGTAATAAATTCACAATCAAACTGTAAAAAGTATTTGGGATGATCTAGGCATTTGATGTTCGTGTTGGCTTGGCAAATAATTAAATTTTAATTGGTCTGCCGAAGCACTCAAAGTTCCACGTTAACTTTCCTTTCCCTTTGCATACATTTTCAAATTTCGACATCAAGCACATTAGGGCTTCATCTTGGCGGCAAATTCTCCGGCCTGTGTTCGAATATCTCCGAGGGTTCCGAGATGGGAACCCTTCCGTCAGCGGCATTTCGTATTCAGCATTTAACTTGTCGTTAGGGTAAATTTATAAGCAGCAGAAACGTTAACGTCAAGCGGCTGCCGGCTGGCGGGTGTCTGCTTTTCCCCCTCCAACTGACATTTTCCACCTATCCCCTGCCCCTGCCCCTGCCCCTGCCGTTCCCCTTACCACTTCCACTCCGCATCCCCGGTTCCGGCATCATCGACAACAACATCGAAGTCGGCGGAGGACGAGGACGAAGACCGGCCCGGCCCGGCCACGCTTTATTATCTCCCCTTGGACGGCTTTTGTTTGCCGGCAAAGCGACGCGACGCGACGTCGACTGCATTTCATTGAGCGTAATTCCGTTGCTAATGATTTTTGGCACACGTAGCGCTACTTTCGAAATTAATGCGCTATAAAACAGCGGCATAAAGACCCCGGCAAGACACTGAGAAATGGGCGCTGGGCGGATAGGAAATTGGCCTGCCAGCCGACGCAGAATTAAATGAAACTCTTGTTTCAATTGTTTTTCACAGCTCGGCTACACGGAGAAATAATTTGTGAAGTTACAAATAGTTCATCAGACTCAAGTTTGGTATGTAATTAATAATTATAAAATATTATTGATATTATTTAGATGGTATTGTTTTAGTCTTTGCTCTTAAAACTAACACAAACTATTTAAATTGTATCAGCATTTTTATACCCTTGCAGGGTATTATAATTTCAGTCAGAAGTTTGCAACGCAATGAAGGAGTCATCTCCGACCCTATAAAGTATATATGTTCTTGATTAGCATCAACAGCCGAGTCGATCTAGCCATGTCCGTCTGTCCGTCTGTCCGTCTGTCCGTCTGTCTGTCTGTCTGTCTGTCTGTCTGTCCGTTTCTACGCAAACTAGTCCCTCACTTTTAAAGCTATCTAAATGAAACTTTGCAGATATACTATCTATATACTCTCACTCGTATATATAGCTGCCATACAACCGATCCATAAATTTGTAGAAAAAAAATTATAACTTCACTGTTTTTAAACATATCTTGATCAACTCTCGGTTATAAGCTATATATATTACTCTAGATTTTCGGATTTAATTTTATAAAGATCGGACTACTATATCCTATAGCTGCCATAGGAACGGTCGTGAAATTTAAAAAAAAAAAAATTATAGCTCTGTCAGTTTTCAACATAATTTTTTCTACTTTTAGATACTAGTATTTCATATTTTTTCAGAATTTTGTTGTAAATTTCATAAGAATCGGACGACTATATCATATAGCTGTCATACAAACGATCGGAAACGTGGAGAAAAATTACATTTTACTTTACATGTACAAATGTGAAAAAATGTAAAAGAAATGTAAAACTGTAAAAATTTTATGTATATTAAAGTAGTTCATATTATATTATATTGGGATAGATTATAATTTATACAATTGGAATCTGTAAGGGTATACAAACATCGGCATGCCGAAGTTAGCTTCCTTTCTTGTTTTAATTTGAATTCTGAATGAAATATCAGAATTTTCTTAAGATAAAGAATATGCAATACATTTTTGTAATATTCTGTGCTATTTACAGTGGTTAATATGACATTAACTTTTGCTGAATTAACCAACTTAGCAACTTTTTGGTTTTCGTGCAGTGTAGTCCAACCAAACCGCTCGTTTGGCCAGGAAGTGCGCCACGTTTTCCCGGACTGATAACAGAACCCACATGCGTTCGGGTTTCGGTGTAGGTCTGCGTTTTGGTTTCGGCTTGGTGTTCTGGGCTTACTTCTGCGGTTTCATTTTTCGCTCTGCATAAATTTCCATATTAATTCGCCTGATTATGGCCTCGTCATCGTCTGCGCCCTGTTCTGTGGCGTTTCTGTCCAAATCCGAATCCGAATGCGAATGCGAATATCCGAGTGCAGACCGCAGCTCGGCGATGATGTTTCTGTTTCAGAATAATCTAAATCGGCATTATTTATGCATTCAGCTCTCGCATTCAGCACGACCACTTAGCTCCCCCTGATTCCGCCCTTCCGACCAGTTCCACTTGAACGAACCCGCAGATATTCACATATATACATATATATTATTTGGCATACGTATATAATATGCATAGATGTTGCGTATGCATTTTAATGGAACCCCATTCCCAGAGCGAAAGAAGCGCGCAAATAATAAATATTAATTTTGATAAATGCTGATCCGGGTCAATTTATGCAACAAACTTTGTCAGTCACAGTTGGCAAAGTTGCCAAAGTTTTTTATTTCGAAATGTGGTATCCCGGTATCTGGCAAAAA
>VNJR01004631.1:0-22914 GCA_008042585.1 Drosophila punjabiensis | reverse complement strand
ATATATTCTCCGATTCTCGGCACACAGCACACATAATGCCACACACATACTGACAATTGAGGATCCGGCCGCGCCACAGACGAAATCAAAATACATACATAACCGGAAATGAGTTAGTTGAACTTCCGTCATCGCTCGCCTCTGGATGGCGCTGGCCTGCAATATTTTTTATATACATATATATGTTTTTTTTTTTTGTATTTTTTTTTTATGTGAGTGACAATAATTTGCACAGTCACAGAAAACGAAAGACAGAAAGGCAGAGACAGAGCCGGGCGGTAAAGTCTCGCAACGTCTGCTCTGGAATCGTGTCGTGCCAGTTATGTACACTATATAGTGTGGTCTGGTAGAATATATATACATACATATATATTATATATACGCCCGATCCCGCCTGTGTACATATGACATTATGTTATGAGGCGAACCGAACATTATGGCATCGGCATTATCAGTTTAGCGCGAGAATCGACATCGCCGGAGGAACGGAACGGTGCTGGGGTTAAGGTTTTCGACGGGGGGGCCTCTGGGGCCTGTAAGCTACACATATATTTTTATTATTTTTTAATGGATTGAGCTTTGGAATGATTCTCAGCTCGAAGTCCGGGTAAAATAAGCCGAGGATTGTGGGTATGGGAAAGGTTTGAAACTATTTTGAAACATTAAAAACAAGATTGATACATTTTACAAGGGAGTAATCAATATTATTATTTAATTTTAGTAACAGAATTAATATATACTTGGTATAAGGGTTTTTTTCAGACGACGTTATTAATAGAGTTAATCTAAATTTTGCCTACTGAATTTTTACTGAATTTACTGACCTTTATTTATATTTTAATTTCAGAAATAATACATAATTTAAGGAAATACGAACCAAAGATTATAACTTTATAAGTACAAGCTGAAGCTGAAGTAACTTACCTTTTTAAAAATAATTTAAAGGTTATTAAGTTTATTTTGTATCCAGTACTAAGTTTGGATTTTTATTTGGTTTAATTAGTTCGTTTATTGATTTCTTATTGTTCTCTAATATCTCCCAATTTTGTACACCAATGTCCAATTTTTCATACCAAATACTGTTGTTGAATTGTTGTTGTTGAATTATGTTCACTTCAAAGTTAAGTTTTTCTTGGGTTTTTAATTTATTTTTATTATATTTATTATATTTATAGTTCTTATAAATACTTGTTTTGATAAGTATTACCTATATTATTTATTTTATTATTTTCTTCTAATATTTCCCAATTTTGTACACCAATCTCCACTTTTCCATACCAAATACTATTGTTGAACTGTTGTTGTTGAAACTGAAGCTTTTCTTGGTCTTTATTATATTTCTTGTTAATTTAAATACTTATATTATTAATTTCTCTCTTATTTCCCTCTTATATCTCTCAATTTTCTACACCAATCTTTAATTTCCCACCCAAAATACTATTGTTGAATTGCACACCCTTGGAACGAATAGATTTCAGCTCGTTAGATTTAATGTAAATTTCGGTTATCCATCTTAATAAAAACCAATTTTCCGCATTATTGTTTTCGCCCGATAATCATCACACACACACACACCACACACACCGTACACACGCACACTCATCTCGATGCTTCTAGGTTCTGTGTGAGAAAAGCCCACACCAATTGGACCCGGTTACTGCTGCTGTTGCTGCTGCTGCTGCGGCACTTCAATTTGATTTCGGAACGGGTGGTGGGGCGGGGAGAGTGTGGAAATAGTGAAAGTGCTGCACTTTTCACATGGCCCTGATCCGACACACTCTCCGCACCGCCGCTGCCCCCGGGCCACCATAAATGTTTATCACAAATTAACCAATTTACATTTGGTGGCGTTTTCGCCCGGCCTGGCAGAACCCGCATGGCCCGATCGCCTCCGGTTCGCGCGGGACTGAAAGTTTTTCAATTCCTAAATTGAAGATATGGAAAATGAAATTCATAACGCACATGAGAACATATAATTAGCCAATTATCAAAGACTTTTCTATGCGCGGATCCCAAGTCGACTTCTACGACGCTTACATAAATTCCACACACTCGAATGCCCGAAGAGTGTATCTGGGTGTATCTTTGAAGTACTTTGACTTTGGGGACAGAGCACTGGAAGAAAGACTTGGATCCTTTAAATAATTGCCTTTAAAAAAGGGTTTAAAAAGGAGGTTATTATAATTTTAATTTTAAGATGGGAAGAAAGTGATGGAGTCATTTTTAGAAATCTATTTTCGGAAACCGAAATTTTTATATCCTTGCAAGAAAATAATTAATAACTCTGGCAAAAAATGCTTTAATTTCAATTCAGAAAACTTTTTTATGCTAGTTTTTATTGGATGAAAAAATCAATTCAAATAAATTCAAATAAATAAAAATAATAAATATAAAAATGTTGATTTTTTGTTGTTATTTTTTACGATGTAACTCGTTATGCAATTTTGTATAATTTAAGTAAAATTTCATTTCGCTCAAGCATAACTAGATCGATTCGGCTGTAAATGCTGATCAAGAATATATGATATATGAATTATAGATTCGGACACGACTCCATAACTTGATTATTATTATACACTGGAAGGTTATAAAAATGTTAATGTTTATTTTTATGAGAAAATAAAAAAAAAATCTGGATACTTAAGAGCAAGAATAGATGTTTTACCATACTCAACCTAAGCCTTGGTTAAAAAATGATTTGTTATTTAGAAAAATAAACTAATCCCATTAATTTTGAACAAGAAAATAAACTTTAAATAGCACCAAGATTTATCCCAATGCTTTTTTTGAGTGCCTGGACTCACAGTGAGATTTTTTGGCTTGAATTTCGAGTGCGATTCCCGTTCGCTCGTTTGATTAAGTGGAGTACATGAGACGCTTCAGCAGGCGGATGGCGCTTCCAGCAAAAGTTTCTCACAAACAGGAGACACCGAACAACAACAATAACAACAACAGCTAGAACAACAACACCAACCATAATAACAACACCAACAAAAACACCAACAACAAGACGCTTGGCCAAAGTTTTACGCAAGTTCTCAACTTTCCAGTTGGCAGTGATCTCATTTCATTTATTATTATATTTATACATATACAAATATATATACATATATATTTTTGGCAAAATTACCACAAAAAGCTGAGAGGGAGAGAGGGAGGGGGTTTTTTGGGTTTTTCGGATGAGTATTATGGAGTATTTTTTTTTTTTTCTGGGTGGGGTGGGTTTCTTAGGGAATCTCTCTTTTTGGCCTAGCAACAGGCAACCGCGAAACGATGAACACGTGTGCTGCCGGAGATAAAGTAAAAAATATATAACTACAACGAGTTGGAGTTGGACAGGAGAGGAGTAAGAGTAATACTAGGTCAGAGGAGGGGTATAGGCACCAAGAAGCAACCACCCTGAACGGAATCGGGGATGGGGATAGGGATAGGGATCGGGATCTACTTCTTCAGCGCCAGAAGGCAGACACAAGGCACCCCTTCGTTTTCACACACATTTTACGAGCTATTGATGGCGGTGGCAATGGGCTTATGAATATGAATAGCAGAAGTAGCAGCAGCAGATCGCCCTACTTCGCCCTACTTCCTTATCCGAATGAAAAAAAAAACAAAAACCTACCTGAATTGCTTACCTGGTCTGGTCTCTACGCTTACCTCTTAATGGCAACTTAATAAGACTTCTTCGGGGGGTTCGGTGCGGGGTTAATGCGACAAAAGCGCATTCATACCATAGAAAATTTAATTAGTTGTCTGTGTTGGCTGCCCTGCCCTCGGGGCATGTTTATTGTTGCGAAAATGGATGGAATATATATTTTGCAGGAGGGTTACAGACAAAGGATACAGATACATCTGCATGAAAGGGCGGCAGACACGATCGAACACGATGCGACAAGCAAACTTCAAGTAGCGAAGTTGCTGTTGTTGATCTACAATTTATGATTGTTTTCCCTTCTAACTTACAGGATTTTCACAGGGTGGTATCGATTTTCTTAAAGAAAACACTCAGTCAGTTAGGGGATTCAGTCTTCAACAAGGTAACCTTTCTTTTACGGATCCTGTTTTTATATGTCACCTTGTTTTAATTGTTCTTATTCAGTTTATAGTTTTGTAATTATTGTACTTAAGCTTGAGTTTATTTTAATTTATTGATAGTGCAATATAAAAGAAGATAATATTATCTGTGTTGCAAACAACATATGACGGGTATTACTTGATCTTAAATCTAAAAATTAAAATAAGAGCTCCCTTTTTTTTGTAGATATTAATATTCCTCTTCAAAATCCTCTAAATATTAATATTTGATATAATTTATATCAATAACTTCAAGCATTCTTGATATCTCGTGATACCAAACCCTAAAATCCATTCCCAAGCCAACTCTCTGCCATAAAACCTCTACAAAACACATCTATCTTATATAAACAAACTGAAATTTAAAAAAAGTAAACTATCTTAAGGCAATTTCCTCGCTCAGTTTCCGGAATAAATCAAAATCAGGATCTGGGCCCGAGAGCGAACGCGTTTCCTTTGCGGTGATATAATCTTCGTAGGAAATTTCCTCGAGGAAAGCAAGGCGAGTCGAGTTGGCCCGAACTGAAGGCCAAGCAAACCCAAAACCGAACCCAGATGCAGCCCAACCCACATCTTCACCTGGTGCAAGGAGGAGAGTACAATGGAAAGTGCATTAGCTGTGTGCCTCCGGTAATATTTCTCTATTGCAGCAATTGCAGCAGCGGCGGCACTCTTTTCTCTTGGCCCAAAAGATACAGCTACATTTGTATCTGTTTGTTGTTTTGCAGCTAAAGAGCCAAGCTTTATGGCCCAAGCCCCCCTCCCCGTAGACTTTCCCGGTGGTTAGTGCCACCAGCAGCAGCAGCAGCAGCAGCAGCCACATTCCGATGCGTATCCGGGATTGTGAAATGTTTTCATTTCAAGAAACGGAGACACATTTACCGCCGTCTAGCGTCTGCAAGCTGTCTGTATCTGTATCTGTATCTGAACATGCACTGTATTCGGTATCTGTGTATCTGCTTCCGTATCTGTGTAGAGTTTAGAGTTTAGTGTGTGTTGGTGTGTGCTTTCGACTGTTTCTCTTTCTCTCGGCCACTCTCCTTCGGATACGTGCCGCATTTTAAACAATATCGGCACAGTTCAAGCCAAGGAATCGGAATGCGATGAGCTAAGCCCCGCCACCGCCACCAGTACCACCGCCACCTCTGGCAGAAGTTTCTCCTGGCCAAACTCTAAACTATTTCTGGCTCTTGGCCATTTGCAACACTCGGTTCGGGTTCTATTTATAAGCATTTTATTGCCCAGATTCAGCAGGCATTCCCCCCATTGAGCTCGGGCGGCATACATTGGATTTATTAGCGGTATTAAAGATCGCTAACCACTCGCATTTTGATATATTGCCCGTTATAAATACGTACATCATGGCTTACCGACATTTTTTTATTTAAACATTAACATGTATACTTTTAAGAGCGTGTGCAAAATATGCTCAAGTTAAGTGGTTGGGAATAGGGAGGGTTGTAAGAAGGGTATAGTCATATATGTCAACTAGCTATTAACTAAAGTACATAATCCTTCTCAGGGACCATTTTTAAAGTATATTTAATTATTATTTCAATTATTTCTATATTTTATTGCCATAAAAATTCCAGTTCTTTGTGATTATAACATTATAACAGCTTTACAACCCTTGAGTTAATATGTCGTACTATTTTAACAAGAAAACAAGTTTTTTTTGCTCTGAATTTAATACAAACTTTAAACGATTAAGCCAGCTGGAATGATTTTTTAGCTGATAATATATTTAATGATAAAAATCAATTAAAAGGATAAGCCTTTGTTTATAACCATTAAAAGTTAGGATTGTATATAATTTTAATACAAAAACTATTTAATTTAAATTATTTGCTTTTAATTCAATATAAAGTTATTAATAAATAAAACCAAAGAAGCCTTAGCCTTTGTAAGACTTTTAATGTAATTGAAAAATAGTTTCAGTTTCAAAATTGCTTCATTTAAACTTTAATTGCACATTAATATAATATTATATTTTTATAATATAATATTTTGTGGTAATTTTAAAAGGTTAAATGTTTATTTTTATCAAGTTTATATATATTTCATATATTTATATAAGGATCTATAACTTCCTTTAAAGTTTTAGAACTTATTTTTAATCAACTTTAAACCTTAAACAACATAATACCAATGTAAAAGGCTTTTCCAAACTTCTTCCCTTATAAAAATAAATTGTAAAAGTCCCTTAACATGTTTTTCAAAATCTCCTTTATAATAATATACAAAAGACCTGGAATTGGTCTTTTAAAGGCACTTCCAATATATATTTTTTTTAGACATAAACACACTCTAGTCCAAAACAACAACAAATATTCGTTGGCTTGTTCATTCGTTCGTTCATTCGTTCATTCGTTCGCTCGTTGTTTTCGTATAATTTTTCAGCTTTGATCTTCTCCATCTTAATGTGGTATAACAAAATAACTGCCCACTAAATTACCATGTAAAGTGGCACATCTTGGGCTAATAAAACGTTTAAATTTAGTTACACAATGCATTCCATGCCGGATTACAAATGTTCTCCTCCCTCTCTCTCCTTCTCTCTCTCTCTTTCCATGCGGGGTGTCGTCGCTCCAGTTTGGTTTTCCAGCACTAGAGGGGGAGGAGGGGATGGAATTCTTGGAAATCGGAACTAGGAATAGGGAATAGGGAATGGGAAATGGGGAACAGAAGTCAGAACTTACAGCTCACAACTTAGAACTGTGAAACAGCTGCAGCTGCCACGGGGCATTCGAAAAAGAAAGTCACCCCAAATCCAAATACCAAAAACCAAAGACCCGTGCCCATTGGCACTCCGATTCCAAATCCAAAACCAAATCCAAATCCATCCGCACATACATATACCCCACATATAGTGTATATATGTATGTATGTACATATGTCTGTGTATGCTGATTAGCACCTTGGCGCGAGCTCTATGTGCACGGCATGTGCTACATGCTACAAGCTATATGCTATATACTATATGAGGTATATGCTATATGCTCTTGACTTATGTAAGCCGGCGCACGGTGTGTACGTGTTTGTATTTGTATTTGTATTTGTGTTGGAAAATAATCAATTGGTAAATATGTTTATCACGACTTTTTCGGTCGCCCTGCATAGCTTTCCTTACTCCTTCCACCCCGTGCTCCACTTTGGCCTCCATCCGATCGTTTCATGAATGAAAAAATCGGTATTCGGAGAGGTTGGTCCCCCCTCCCGACCAGGTAGATCCCAATCCCGATCCGAATCCCTATAATGCTTATCTCGGGCGGTGTTATCAGTGGGCGCTGCTTCGTCGTTTACGACTGGAAAAAAGGGCTTTTGTAATGGACAAACAAAGCATAAAAAATACCAACATCAAGTTGTTTAGATTGGAATGCTTGGAATGCTGTTTGCCCAACTCCTCCGACCTCCAATCTCCATTCCCCCCCCTCATGCTTCCAAAGCCCCCCTCGTGTCCGTAATCGAAGCCAACTTCTTCGGTTCCAACTCACCTTGAGATGACAGTCGGAAAAAGAAATAGAGACAATATAGCTGGAAGCAGCGGCGCAGGCGCAGCACTTACACTGAACAAAATTCAATCTATTGTTCATTTTTTAAATTAATATATGTTTTATTTCTAAGAAAAGTATATAAAATCGTGTGGGTAACCATGAAAATACTTTGCATGCAGTTCGCAAAATAGCATTGCCTACTTTTAAGAGCTCTCTTATGGTTAATAGTTTTTGGAAAATCTTAAAACTCGATTATTAATTACAAAAAAACAAATTTGAATGAAAAAATAACCCATTTTTTCCCCTTGACTTATATATGAAAAGGAAAAAAAAATAAAATCAGTGGGCTTTAAAAGCTTATGTTAAATACAATACATTAACTAATATTTCATAAACAACTTAATATATAGGTATATTTTAACAATTAAATCAAAAAGAATAAATAACATCAATTTATAATCTTACAATGTAATTTATTTGACTTTACTTTGAAATACAGTTTTCAATAAAGTAAAATTAGGTTAAAATCAACAATTAAACATAAAAAAAGTACAACTTAGATTAAACGGTCTTTAACTTATTATTAAAAATATTCTGTAATAGGTTTCATTATTAGTATATTCATATTCAATAATTATATATTTGTATTATTAATATGAACAGACTTATAGATAAATATTATAATTATACTAAAATAAAGAGAAAATTACTGCTTTAGAAAATAATTACTCTATTGTTAATGATAAACTTAAAATTTTGTAGCATATATATTACTGTCCTTAACTCTTACCAAACATGGCATTAAAATCATATATTTCATAATTTTAGCTTACTTAGATCCTACATAAACCAGTGATTTTTCCAGTGCACTTTCCATAGATGAACACTCACCTTCAAGCTCCATCTCTCGGAAAACAACTCTCGGTTCGGTTTGTATCGGTCGTGTCGGCATTAGTTCAAAGCTTTGTTACACGATATCGCTATATCGCCGTGTAGGCACACCAAACAACACACAAAAAAAAAAAACGAAGAGGAAAAAAAACACATCGGAATGTGGAATGTGGTATTCATTGACAAAATCAGCTTTCAAAATGATCTCACTTGTATTAAAAACAGTCAAACCAAATCGAAAACCGGTTTCGTAGTCAAATCATGGAGTTACAAACGTTTTTCGTTCGTTTTTCCCTTTTCCGTTTTCCGTTTTTCCCCTCAAAACAGTTTCACAGCCTTTTTAGTTTTTGGGTTTTCACAGTTTTCGGTTTTCACGCACGTGCCTGGCTTCACATTTAATAACTATAATTACTATGTGTGTCAAGTCGACCGAAATTATATGCTGCCAGTTAACACTTTAAACGAGAGACAAAAAAAAAAAAATAACACAAAAAAGACAAAAGACCGAAAAAATAGAGACCAAACGAACTTAAAAGATCTGCAAGAAGCGAGAATAAAAATATCTTGGTAGCCTAAATATTTTCACACGCGCGCCGCCGACAAAAAAAAAAAAACATCTTACGGTTTTGGTCTAAGTTTTTTCCCTCTCCTTTTTTTTTTTGTTTAATAAAAATAGCACACAATTAGTGGCGCTGAGAGTTTGTTTTCTGCTTCATCTTTTTTGGGAACTAAAATGTTTTAGAGTTATCGAATGCACGCGGCAATACGGATTACATACCTTTATAAATAGTTTCTGCGCAGGCGCGCCCGTATTCCAGCTGTGTGTGTGTATTGGTGTGGAATGCAACAACAACAATAACAACAACAAATACAACAGCGGCGGCAGCGAACACAATCTCCATTTAACAATCATTAATTTAGACGTCGTTCCAGCTGTTCGTCGGGGTGAAAGAAAGAGGGGGAAGAGATGATGGAAAGAGCGAGCAGCAAGAAGCGTGCGAAGGGAGCAGTGGCGCTGCTCCCGCGATGATCACACGCTGCTGGGAATGGCCTGGAATCTGGAATGGGGATGGATGGCATAAGATGGGGAAGCTGTGTGGGAAAGTATGCGCCGCTGTCTCTGCCTCTGCCTCAGTCGGCGCTGCTGAAATAAACAAGACCGAAAGCAACAACAACAACTGGGAGGCCACCGAAAATTAGGTCAACATTTTTTCATTCACTCTTTTTTTTATATTTTGTTTTTTGTTGCTGCCGCCGCTGCCATATTTCGACATACATATTTTGTGTGTTTAAGTTTTTAGGTATTTTTCTGTTGTTGTTGTTGCTTTTTTATTAACACAAACTTTCTATTGAGCGGGGAATAGTTTTTTTTCGCCTTTTCTAGCTATCTCTGTCTCTTTTTCCCTTGTTTCTTCTTCTGTTTGCAGCCACACACGAACTTCAGCAGACCGTAGCATTAACCGTTAGCTTTTTTATAGCACATTTTTATGTTCCGACGGGCGGAACTTGACAATACAAATATCATTTTTAATTGACATTTATGATGTGGTATAAAAAGCGGCCAGTTGATCCACACAGCTCTTTCGTTTTGAATATAATTACGACGAAAATTGGAAAAACAAAGGAACGGAACGGAGAGCGACGAACTGCAAAACTGGCTGTCCAAGTGTAATCAGTGTCGATAGCTTTTCGATACTGCTCGTGTTTGCTCCTTCTTTTCTGCTGACATTACGGTTTACGTCAACCAAAAGGGGAGGGCAAGAACGGCAAAATAAACGGGATCACTTAGGGCAAAGAAAACGAGCCGAAAGCACTGTGGAAAAAAGTTATTTAGAAGTACCTTATAACCGTAATAAGTCCTATGCAAATGAAATATATGAATTGTCAATTTTTATGAGTTTATCAGCCTTTGAAAATAAAAACCCTCTATTACCAAATTATTTATCGTTAAGCCACAATTTTTCAAGACACCTATCTCAATTTTATCTAGACTGTCTCTAAATCAAATTTAAAATTAATTTATTTCAAATAAAACTTAGCAAGGACTAGTAAATATTTATATTGTGTATTATTCTTATTAGTTTTTTGGTATTTAATTTCTTCGAGTGTTGACTGCACTCCCTTTTTTTCCCTTTGCTTCTGTGCCCGTCTCGCTCCCTCCTCCTTACCCTGGCCTGCCGCTCTGTAAAACGGTTCTTCTGCCGCTTGTTGTTCTTTCGTCTGTGCCCTGTCCACGTCCGTGTTCTTGCCCCGTCTCTTTCCGACGCTATCGCCGTCTCGCCTGTCTGGCAGCCGCATTCTATGCTGGTGGTTGACTTGTTGTTTGTGTCTCCCTCTCCTCTTTGTGCTGAGTGATGCAACTTTTATGATTGTTCCCATTAACGTTTTTCCCACTGTTCAACTGTTCCCACTGAAGGTTAGGATCGCTATGTGAAAACTGGTCTCGGGCTCCAAAACGAACTGAACAACCCACGCTCTTGCATGACTCACGCTTTAAAAATTTCAATTTGAATTTCTAAATAGACGCCACACACACACACACACACATATATAAGCACACGCGCGCTCAGACACACAGCTTCCAATTTCAGCCAATAAATATTTGAGTCGCGCTTGGAGAAAAAAAAGGCAAAGTCTCGATCCCATCTGTGTGTGTGTGCGAATTCCGACTTACCCATGTGGAGATCTCGCGAGTTGGAGGTTAGAAAACTCCCGGGATGTCAATGGAACCTCGAGACGACATACAGTCTTTGCTGGCGAAACGAAACGAAGCCAAAAAACCAGTTTTTTCGAAGGCATTTTTCTTCTATTTGGCTTGTGATTCTGACTGGCTGTTGCTGCTGCTTCTTCTTCTTCTGCATTCCACACACATACACTGGCACTTTCCGCAGTTCGAGTTCGAGTTCGAGTTTAGTTGTGTTCAACTTCAGTTTTTCCCCTTCCACGATCGTTATTTGAACTTTCTGGAATGCGGTCGCACCAGTCTGGTGCTGTCCTTGTCTGTTTCTTTTTTTTTTTTTTAAAGTAACTTTACTTTTTATTGTATTTGATATTTTTATATTTTATTATTCAGAGTTCACAAATTAACTTAGTTTTGTTTATTAAGTTTTTGTTTCGCGAAATTGGCGCACTTTTACCGTTCTCTGTGTCACATTTCTTAGACAAAATGTAAAATGTTAACATTGAGAGCTTCTTGGAAAACGGACTGGACACAGTTTTTGCTCGGCTCTGGCCGAATGTTATTTAACAGCGCACGACCACGACCATGCGGCTGCAGCTACAATTACTGAATGAAAATTTTCTTTTCTTTTGCGCGATCTTTCGTTTCGGCGTCGGAATTTCAAGTGAGCAGAGGCAGAGACCGAGGCAGCGGCTGAGACTGAGGCAGCGACGCAGACATCAGCTCGGGCAGCGAACGCTGGCAGCGACAGAGGCAGAGAAACTCTCTTTGCGCGTGTATGAGGGTCTCTGTGTGGTGTGTGTGTGTGTGTGTGTGTGTGTATCTGCTGGATCTGCGGCGTATCTGTGTGCTAGAAAGTTTCGATACCGAACTCTATGTACTCATGCTCATGCCGATGTTTGAGTCCGTCCGCGCATAAGAAACTCACAAAACGACATTCCACAAACACAGCAAAGCCCCGTGGCCCCTGCTCTTGCCCCTGCCCCCGCCCCTTGGGCCGCCCCCTTTTCAGCGATCCAAAGCCGGCGAGCTAAGAGTATCTCTATCTGTATCTGTATCTGTATCTGCGCCTGCATCTGCATTTGTATCTTTATCTGTATGTGTGCTACTTTTGCATTTTGTCACCACATCTTTCGAAAATTCTTCAGCCTGGCATCTCTTCTATGTTGTAATCTTTTTGGAACAATAAACATTTCCCTTTGACTTTCGTAAGTGTCTTTTTTGGTTGATTTTTTTTTTGTTGTCTTTTATTTTTCTGTATTTTTTGTGACTGTAAAAAATTCGTCATTGAACGGTAAAAAAAACAACACAAAATTCCAACGTGTTTGACTTTGGCTCTCTCGCTCGTGTGTGTATGTGTGTGTGTGGATTTTTTCAATTACAAGTTTGTAAATGGAATTTCTGAACTTTATGTGAACGAGGTCATTTACAACGAAAAAAAAAAACACACTCACAACACACACACACATTTATCGCAGAGAAGGGCGCGGGGCTAAGGTTGGGACAGGGCATTTTTGTTATATTCGTCATGAGCTTATTTATAGGAAATTCCATAGGCTTTACTTGTTATTTATGGCCGCAGATCTCGCAGGGGGGATCGTCGTCGTTGTCGTCGTCGTCGACCGCCTTCCTGACATGCATATCAAATGCCAAATGGGACAATCCCCAGAAACGCAGGGCAACTGCCGGGGAAATGTCACAATAAAAAACGGAACTAAACTAGTTCAAAATCAATTAATAGAAAAGTTTTCCTGGTTTTATAGCTAAAGTTTGCCTGATCAATTTTTAAGATATGTTTTTAAGACATGTTTATGTTTAAGACCTAGAAAAATTCATTCATTCACTTAAAAGGGGATCTTGAGAAAAGATCATACAAAATTTTTAAGTTTTGTTAAAAAAATATTTAATTCATTATTTTGTTTCCTTATAAATAAAATCAGTAAATTGCAATTCTAAATATATATTAAAAATTTATAGAAAACAAGAACAATGCAGCAATATTCATAGTTTATGAGTCTATCAACAATTTATGTAAAAAAATAAGTTTCGTGTTAGGAAAGCGAATATGAACCTTTAAATCTCGGAATCAATTTTGAAATCATGAGTTTCTGATACCGAAACTCTCCGTAAACCAAGTCCTATACTTTCTAAAGAAAGGCAACATCAGAATAAGACCATCTTTTGATATAAAAATAAAGCCTAATCAATTAAATCCCTTACTTTCTATAACCTATAAATAACCAAAACAACTCCCCAGTTCCTGGAGCTTGCCTTTGCACCTTTTGTTTGATTAGCAAAATTCCTTAAATTCTGCGGGCGCCAGGTGTATTTACAATCGCCTCATAATCAATCCAATCAATCCAGTCAACTGTCCCCGTATCAATGCAATCCATTGACAAGGTACGGGGACCTACGATCGTGTCTGCATGATAAGCTTTTCGGGGCGGCTACTTGACGCAAGAATTTCTGGAATTTCGAAAGTGTACACACAGATACACGCAGACACCTGCACCTGTCGTTGAGGTGCACGAAGTGGGGGCCAAAGGCCCAGACAAAAGCACGCGCTCAATCTACGGCTTATCAAAAGGCCCATTTAAAGGCCAAACTATAAATGACATGTGATGCCATACAAACATACAAAAAACATATATGTACATATACATATACATACTGACATACCTGAGCGCACACATAAAAAATGTTAAACTTTTGAGTCACATGCTCTCAACACTTACAGGCGGCGGAAATTGTAATTTCGGCTTCTTCACCAACTGAAAACTGAAAAAAATAAAAATAAAAACAAAAAGAAAATCAACAACGGAGATTTCCCAATCAAAAAGCTTTTGGACTTTCGACTGTTTGTACTATTTACAACATCAACAGCAACGTCAAGACCATAAAAATAATTAATACACCTTATCAGCGGGGCCAGGAGGAAGAGGAGGAGCAGGAGGGTTACAGTAGGGGAAGGGGTAAGGTAAGGTACGGTACGGTACGGTATGGCCGGAGCCCACTTATGACGTGGAGGTGTGTGCGTTGCATGGTCAACGATCGTACGGTACCGATCCGATTCGATTCGATGGCAAAGAATTCCCCCATTTCGGTGTAATTACTTTTGGTCGAAAGTCGGCCCCCGCCCGAACGTAATGATAATACCCGCGATCTAATAGGGAGCACGTGATGCGCATACAGTCCACCGATCATTAAGAAGCGCACTGCACTCGGGGAAAAACTGTGCATGAATCATGGCTAAAAGGGCTTACGTTTAAAAAATGACGTGGGCTAATATATCTATAGATAAAATGGGTACTTTACGGGTTTTATATAGTGTCCTTGTTATTTATAAAATACCAGAAAATAACCTTACAACTGGTACTAGAATTCTCAACTATTTGAGGAGCTTCTTGATACAATACATTACTTGCTTTCTTACTTTTTATTCTTTCTCGTTTTATTTCTAGATTACATTTTCTTGTTTATCTTCTTTTATAATTATTTTCAAATTTATAATTTACTTCATTGTCTTACTTTTGTTGATCCTTAATAGGAATCCCAAGACTCAGTTTAGTTATAATTCCCAAGTCATTTTTTCGCAAGCAATATCTCTAAAGATTTGTTCCCTAACAGGGTCCCCAATGATCAGTTTAATTATAATTCCCCTGTCATTTTATCAGCAATTAAGATCTGCAAAGATTTTTGACTTAAATATTGAAAATTAATATAATAAATTCCCCTCATTTTGGTACCTGAATGATACCCAAATTTTCTTCGAGTGCCCAAAGTAGAAGGCGGAATGAAATGGAATCGGAATCGAGCTCTAGACCAGAGACCAGACCTCTGGCTAGACAAATTGCACATAATTTCTACTCGAGTGAGCGCGGTCAGCCGGCAAAAAGTGCACCGAACCTGCCCAAAACAACGGCAATGGGACAGAGAGAGAACGATACAGGGGGGGGATATACTATATCAGCAGCTATAGCCGGGGGCTATATATGATGGCTTTCGGTTTGGTTAGACGACGCCGCACCGGGAGGATCCCACCAGCCCGGCCGTTTCATGAAAAATTATGTCGTGTACAATTTTATGCATGAGAGACTTGCACAGCAGCAGCAGCAGCGGCAAAAAAGCCTGGGCAGCGAAAAAAACAACTTTGCAAAATTAACAGTGCCTCGTCAGTGTGGCAGTTGCAGTTGCATCTGATGAAAAATAATAAGAAAAAACGGTGGTAGTGCAGTACACCAGCACAGGCACTATACACCGCCGCCAGGTTAGATAAGCCGCTGACGCTGACGCCGCTGCAAATGGGCACACGCACACTTGAGAGCCATCAACTGCAACTGCAATGAACGGTACAGTGGGGCAAGGATATGAGAAAAATATCTAGTGGTATTTTTAAGGAAATTCTCAAGCATAGATGAAAAGTTATACCTAATAAATACTTGAAGAAGCGTAGAGTTCGAATTGTTATCTTAGCAAAGGTCATGTCCTCTAACTTGAGCAACATAAAACGAAACCCCACTATAATTCCCAAGTAAGAATTTCGTGACACGCTGGAATACAATTAAACCAGTCAAATTTTGGGAATGATCATCAGAAAATATAAGGTAGTCCAGAGTAAGCTTGAAATATAATTGCACACTAAAGCCTGATCTGTTAGTGATCAGGCACATAAAGATCCTAGATAGAAAGGCAGTGGCTTATTGCGAACATATCCGCGATCTCGACTTTGCAACAACAAAGCAACGCTTTTCGGGACGCACATGAAGATCCTTTTATTTTGTCTGGCTGCTCATCTCTGTATATCTTGTGCCCATGCCTGATATAGGCTATTATCTGCTGTATCTTAAGAATTCCGCCTAAAATTTTCCGATAATAATAATAATAATAATTACTCCAGTTTTATTGCCACTTTTGCTTCACTGTGCTAAGAAGACCGAAGGCCTGTGGCCGGTTGGCATGTTGGCTGCATTAGCATTAGCATACAAGTGTTGGGCAGCGCCACAAAGTCGCACAATTGAAAGCCAACAGCGGGAATACCAACAAAAAGTGCAGCAGCGCCGACGGCGGCGGTAGTGACAACAATTGGCCCGCTAACGAACCGCCCGACGGACGCCGCCCCATTTCCCTGCTGAATGAATCCGTTGATGATGAGGTGCAGTTTTTTTGGGCGAAGATGAAGGAACCGAGGCGGGAGAGGATGTGGCTAGGGAAATGGAATTGGAAATGGAGATGGAGAATGCAAAAGCAGAAATGGAAATGGAAGAAAGCGCATTCGAGCGTCTTGCGGCAGCCACATTCCAGTTGGATGCACTGGCCGCTGTCTGCATCTGTATCTAAGTATCTAACACTGCATTTGTATCTGTTTCGATGACTGTGTTGATAGCTCTTAAAGAGGCGGAAAAAATGGGGTTTTAGAATACACAGAACCAGACTTCAAGGAAATAATAACTGAATTAGGGGGAAGAATTTGACAAAGGGTTGGGGAAGTTTATGGGTAAGGTAAGGTATGTAATTCTTGATCTCATTATATGATCTTGAACAGGGGTTATAGCTTCAGGAATTTCTGATTTTTAAGCTTTAATAGGGCGAGATCTAATCTTTTATTTTAATTCAAATTGAAATATAATATAAGGATCTATTTATCTATCTACATTTCCATCCTTCTCTCACCTTGGTACTTTATTTTCAGACTTTATAATAATATTCTTTAAATATATCTAATATTAAACCATCTCAAAACCGAATAGTATTTAATATAATCTATTCTATAATCTGTCTTATACTCTATCCTTCTCAAAACCGAATACTCTTATACCCTGCTCAGCTCTACCGAAAGGCGGATGCTGTTAGAAAAAGAAAAACTTGAACAGGGAAAGAAAGAAAGATAGAAAGAAGAAAGAGAGAGCTCTGAGAGCTCACGGCTCTGGCATAATAATAGCACATTCCTTGGCTAACAAACTGGCTGCAATCGGATGTGGATGTGGCCAAGTAGGAGTATCGTCGCCGTCGCCGGAGTTTGGAGTTTGGAATCTGCTCCAAATGTGGGCGTCGCCCCCCCAACCAGGCACAGCCACAGCCCCCGCCCGGCCCCACCTACGCCCCTGTAGCTTCCCCTCTTGTCAACGCATGATTTGCTTCCCGCTTGCATGTCCGGATCTGATGTATTAATGACATTTGGCCCAGTTTTCGAATATACGAAAAGTGCAGCAGCGGCGACGACTACGACGACGACGTGGGGGCGACGACAGCGACAGCAGCAGCAGCAGCTGGAAAGGAGGAGAAAAATAACGAAAAAAAAACGAGGGAAATCGGGCATTGCGGCTCCGCTCATTCATATTCATAAATTTAACGTCTTTTTGCGTAAGCCTCGCCAGCGGAAGTTGTGCCCCGTCGCCGGCCGCCCCCCACATTCTGAGACCCATTCAGCAGCGGTCTAACCGTGCCCCCTTCCAACGGACGTCACTGTACTCCTCCTTTTCCCTTTTTTCTTTTTGCCAAAGCAGCCAGACAATGTGCCGCTCTATTTTTGATGCATTCCCAGCCAGAAAGAGCCAGACACACACCGCGACAGGGAGAGAGAGAGGAGGAGGAGAAAGAGAGCGGGAGAGAGCTAAAGTTCAAAGCACTATTGAACTCAGGCCCAGCAGCAGCAGCAGAAGCAAGAAAAACAAACTCCACCAAACACTTTCGCCATAAATAGCCGCAAGTGGAAGCGAGAGGAGGAGACGAGACAGAGGCAACAGCAGAGACAGAGACAGAGACAGAGACAGAGGCGTTTTATCAACGGAAACTATATACGGGGAAGGGCAGGGGGCAGAGGCGGGTGTGTGTGTGAGTGGAAGTGAAAACAAAAGTGACTAATGCGAGTGTGCGAGCATTTCCGCTCACTTCCGGTGCGTACAAATGAGGAAGTGCTGCCAACTGCATTTTTGGAGTGGCCAACAAACACAGGCAGAAACAGAAAAAGAAACAGAAATAAGAAACAAGAAAAAGAAAAAGAAAAAGAAAGGAAGGAAGGAAGTAAGAAGTGAGAGGAGAAGTAGAAGAAGATCCGATGGCCCCAGCTATAAATATAAATATAAATAAAACTAAAAAAATAAACCCAAGCCAAAAAGCCGGCGGGCCGGAAATAATGTGACCATAACCAAACTGACGAACCAAACACGAGGCTGCCACTCTATGTGTGCGTGTGTGTGGGTGTGCAGTTTAAGTATGGGTGTATGAACTTCATTCATTCATAACTGTATAAGGTATATAATTACAGTCACGGTCGTAACAATAGCAGTTATAGAGTCATAAAAACGTAATATGGTTTAATTAGGCTTTGGAAAAGTATTTAAAATTATTTGAAAGTAATTTAAAGCTTGAAATTTATTAATAAAAATACATTATTAAATTGAAATAAAGGAAGTTATAGATATTACAAATTGTTTAAAGAAATGTAACTCTGTATAAAAAGCCACAAAGCAAAGGCTAATGCCTTGTTTTATGTTTATGATTTGATGTTTTTATAATATATAATATTTCTCGTATGTCTTTATAAATAAACTTTCTTAATTACTTATTAAGCGGGAAGTAATTATAACATAACATTTACGGCTTTTACAGATAAAGATTTTCTTAAAACGATTAAATACCACTCGATAATAAAACAAAAGTACTGCTATATTTTACATTTTTTCTTCACTCTTTTTTTATATGTTGCCTTCCCGGAAATACGTTTAATTGAGTTTTTATTAGTTTATTACTATAATTCTGAGCGCAGTCGTATAATGTGTACATATAAACGAGAGCACATAAGGGGGATCTTCGGGGCGATTGCGACAGTTTCAGTTTCAGTTTTGGACGACGCGTATTGAATGGCTGACCCCATAACAAACACAGCACACAAACAACAAGACAAGCGACAGAGATACGGATCGGATCCGTTCCGAACTTATCAGTTATTGTTGTTTTTGTGCCATGCGTGCTCAATGAAATTTCATTGAAATTTAGAACGAATCTATAAAATGCAACGAAGCAAGCGAAGCGGGGCATTTGGGGGAGGGAAAATGTGCGTGTGTGTTTGTGTGGGGAAATTGTGGAAATGGAGACTGGAAACGGGAACCACGGTTCGATGTCTGTTGGAGATAAACAGAATACACTGAAGGAAATACATTGAAATTTGTTTGAAAATATATTGTAAACTAGATTATTTAGCTCTATTTTATTTTAAATAAAACTTTTCTTATAAAAACCAAAATTGGTTTATAATTATTATTATATTTTTGTTAGTGTTGTTATTAGTTTGCTGTACTACAGCAGTAATTTATCTGTGTCTTTTATTATAAAAATCCAAAATTGGGAGGTTGAAAATGCTACTTTCTCAAGATAACCAAAATCATTGCCTACTTATTGGGGCATAAATTAGAGTTTTGAAAATTTGTGAATTGGTTTTTCTTGGGTAGATTTTAAAATTAATAATTATTTTAAAAATTTAAATATTTCATGGCCTACTTTTGAACGTTAAAATAATTACTTAAAAAATTACCAAAAACTCTTTTATTTTGTTTTGAATTCCACTATATTTTAGCTAAGGCTAGTTGTACGTATTTCGACCCTTTCTATTTATTTCCTAAAAATATAATGCCACAATTAAGCACTTATTTTTTACAGTGCAAGTAAACGCATTTGAGGTTGCCTGTTGCTGTTGTTGCTGCGATGACACGAGACGCCGACGCAGGCAGAGCCATTGGCAGCCGCAGCAGCAGCAGAAGCCGAAGCAGAAGCAGAGGCGGTGGCAGTGGCAGTGATGCCGTAGGAGGGGGCTTGGGGCCGATGGCGGGGGCTGTTGCTGCTGCTGCTGCTGCATGAATTTATGAATGAATGAAAGCGTATGGGAGTGTGCGCGTATGCCGTCGCAATCGCGCTTCTCTGTGTGTCTCTGTGTGTGTGTGTGAGTGTTGCGCTCGGTTTTAATGAATGAAAATCGCAGGCAGCGACAAACAACATAATACACACATGCACCCACAACCCACACCCACAATGCCACTCACGCACACGAGCACTCGTGCCCACATATAGTAGTAACGGAAGTAAGCCAAACAACAAGCACACACACACACACACACACACACACACACACAGAGCCCCCCCATTCAAGTCTAGCGGCGAGTGTCTAAATAAGTCGCTTGAATGCCCGCTTGATTTTCCACAACTTGTACGGATTATATAGGATTTGATGATATACTCCATACAAAATTCAGGCATTCAGCGCAAGGCATATAGAGAATCTGGCGATATATGTACAATCGGATACAAAGTCGGAAACAAAGTCGGGTCCACTTGAGCCAACTTTTGATGGCATGCAATTTTGTTCTGTTTTAAAGGAATATTTTAAAAAGATTTTTGTTTGTAAATATTTAATAAATTTATATATAATATCTACTAGGTAGGGTTAATGAGGGATTTTTACGGTTCTTTTATAAGATTATGATAGGTTCTTGTAGAAACAAATATTATCTAACCTTTAAGATCTTTAGGATCTCTCAGTTAATTAATTCTTTCCTAAATTATTGCAAAAGTAGTCAACAATAGGTTAATTTTTTTCCAAGACTAGCAACGAATCTCTTTAAAAAATATCATAACACTAAATTTCTTTAAAATATTCTTTAATTTACCATAATGTAGTAGAATTACTTTAATAATAATACTTTAGTAATAGTACTTTAGTAGCAGTTCAACATATCCGAGTTTTTATGGGATAAAAATTACATTATCAGAACAAGAGTTCTTAAATTAAATCAATTTATTGTTGAAAATTGATTTAACTTTCTAATTGTTTCCTAAAACCTGTTTTAAATAATCAAAATTTTTTAATCTGTATTAATGTTGTGTTAAAGTTCAACCACACCTAATTAGGAAATCAAATTCTTTAAAAGCTTTATAAAGACCATGTCCCATCACATTTTAAAGTCACATTTCCTAGAAATCATCTAAAAAGCAATCAAACCAAATCAAAAAGTATTTTTTAAACTCAGAGTTACATCACCACAAAAATGTCTCACTAATTGCGCTGATTCAGCCAGACTTCTCTAGAATTCTATCGAATAGTTTTATATATATATTTGTATAGATTAAAGAACAGCAAAGCTTTGATAGTTCCCTGGAAAAGGAAATAAGATTTGCACATTTGCAGATTGAGTCACAGGCACAGCCGACCTATGAACCACTTCGACCGGTGACCAGTTCTATATACGAATGCAAATAGTTCCAGAATCAGAGACCTATATATGGGGCAGTCATACACTTAGTCACAACATTTCGCATTTCACATTCTGGAGAAACTCGATGAGTGCATCTGTATAGAACTGCGATCAACGACCTCCGCCTGCTTCTCTTTGAAAGCGACAGATTAGGAATATAAATATATATAGAAATATATGCCATAAATAAATATGGAAATGCCGTGGACAATAGCAAATTCAAAAGGCTTTTAGCGAAATTTTTACAGAAACCAATGACGCACGGGGAGTACCAAGTTCGAGTATATGTATCTCTGTGCAGGGCTTGGACTTTTACGAGTTGATATTATTATTGGGAGATGCGGCGGCAGCGATAAAAATTGCAAAACAACACCAAGGGAACAAGGGAAAGTGGTGGTGGCAAAAGGGGCAACAACTCAACAGCAAATATAACGAAATGACGCACACAAAACTTTACAAGGTTGTCTGTGTAATAGGTGAGGAGGTGGCTGGGCAGGAGGCCAATGCGTACGTCATCGAGACCCGAACGGAGCTGAATGAAATCGAAATTGGCCGGGGCCATTTTACGTCAGAGCCGAAAAAGAAAATGTAAACGATTTCCAGCCGTTTTCTTCCTCCTCTCAGCCGATCGGCAATCTCTGATCTCCCATCTCCGATCTCCGATCTTGTTAATATTTGTTGTTTGGCCGCGTATTTAGATTACGATTATTTATGCCGCACTCGATGACGTTGAAGCTGGTTCGGCTCGGTTTTGGTTTGTAAAAGACTCTTAATTGCGCCAACTGTGCGCCTAATTATGGCAGACACTGTGGCAGAGAGCCATCGTTAGGAAAAAAGCTAAAAGAGAACTATGGCTAGATCCGTCGGGGGAGATTTATAAATAAATTGTTGTCTATACGAAAATAACTAAACGGATCATTATCGTCGGACATGTGCGACAGCGTCTGGTCAATTAAAAGCCATAAAATGTCATAAAGCATCGCAGATATAGGGTGTTCCCGAACGACCTTCTGCTATAACTAAAAAATATTATAAATAAGAAATAAGCAGAATGCTGTAAAAGTTGCATATTTAATTAATATTTTCTTAGAAATATCAAAAGCTTCAAGAAAAACAAGGCGTATACTTAATATTTCAAAGGAACTTTGTTTGAAAGTGAATTTTTTCAATCTTAAGCTTTTTTTTTTTAGTATTTAACAACAACTTTGTTTCCTGTGACTTTGTTTATTTTGTTTTGAGTTTTTAAGAGAAAGTAACTTGCTAATTTAAGGCACGGCCAACTAATTTGTAGTTTCAACTCTTAAATTCATTAAAGTCGAAAAGGAAATCTCTGACATTTTATAACATTTTTTGGTTCCCACAAATTAGGCAAAATATTCATGTCATATCGAATCGATCAATCACGAATATGGCGGGAATATGGAGCATGTGGTTAAGTGTTTAACTTATTTTTAACCCCCCCCAAACCGAAATTATTTTAATTCTTGGCTCGTGTTTTTTAATCTCCACTCGCTGATCTTTTGTTCGTGTAAAT
>VNJR01004623.1:0-12132 GCA_008042585.1 Drosophila punjabiensis | reverse complement strand
TCTATTCTAATTTTCTATTCTATTCTAATTTTCTATTCTATTCTAATTTTCTATTCTATTCTAATTTTCTATTCTATTCTAATTTTCTATTCTATTCTAATTTTCTATTCTATTCTAATTTTCTATTCTATTCTAATTTTCTATTCTATTCTAATTTTCTATTCTATTCTAATTTTCTATTCTATTCTAATTTTCTATTCTATTCTAATTTTCTATTCTATTCTAATTTTCTATTCTATTCTAATTTTCTATTCTATTCTAATTTTCTTTTCTATTCGCTGCAACAATTTAAAACTAAACCCATGGGCACTGGCATCTGTATGGAGCTCAGTTTCTCTACCAGGGCTGAAAATGGCTAAAACAGGTGGATTAGCTAAAGCATTTTTCAACTCGTTAAATGCACTTAATTGCTCATCGTTGAGTGGGAAAGGACCCCCTTTCTTCAATAACTCTGTCAAGGGTTTAGCTATTCGCGCAAATGAAAGGACAAAACGTCTAAAATACGAAGAGAATCCTAAACACGAGTGAAGGGTATAAACATATTGTGGCACAGAAAAATTTTTCAAAGCTTCTAAATGCGATTTACTAGGTTTTATCCCAAGCTTACTGATACTATACCCCAGGAACTCACATTCTTTCTTCAAAAATACACATATCTTCTTGTTTATCTCCAAATTATATTCACTAATACGATCCAAAAGTTTTCCTAATATCTCTAAGTGCTCATCTACTGTCTTTGTCGCTATAACTATATCGTCCATATAAATAACTAGGTTCTTCTTTCTTATAAAGTCTGAAAACGTTTTTGAAATAAATCGTTGGAACACTGCAGGGCCATTCTTCAATCCAAAAGGCATCCTCAGATACTCATACAGTCCTTAAGGGGTAACAAGTGCTGTATACATTTTTGTTCGACCTGTATTTGATGAAACCCGCTTTTGAAATCAATTACAGAAAAACAACATTTTCCTTCCAAATACTCCAAACAATCTTCAATATGGGGCAAAGGAAAATTATCTTTGACAATACGCTTATTTAAACCACGGTAGGTAACGCACATTCGAATTTCACCAGACTTTTTATTCACAAGGACCAAAGGTGACGCATAAGGTGAGGCGCTAGGACGTATAACGTTTTTCTTAAGCAGATTATCAACGATTTCCGCAACATTCTCCCTCTCAAAGTAAGACAGGCGTCTCGGAAAATAGTAAAACGGAGTGGTATCGGTTACTCTAATGGACATCCGATATCAAGGTGCCGTGTTGTAATCATATTGCTTACTAACATAATGAGATTGAACAACTTTTTCACACATCCCTGCATATCGCTGTCAACATTCAAAATTTCTCCAAAACTTCCATTATCTAACCTGAATTGTGATTATGACTTAAATTAGAAGGTATTTGAGTATTTTTGCTTAAATTATGCTTTGGTTTTATCTTCGCGGTGAAAAGGGAAGGGTCTTTGGATTTAGTATCTATTCTATGAGTTAATTGAACCTTTATTATTTTAAGTGAGTCTCGCCCTAACAATACAGGGAATGGTAATATCTTATCGTCGATTATATTTAAGAGAAGAGAGTATGTCTTAGCGTAAAACTTAACAGAGGCCTTCAAAACCCCCCAAATTGATAGTCGCGGTCCTCCTAAACCAGCGTACCTCGATTTTGTTAAACTCAAAACAATATTTTTTGGAATAAGGGACTTACGAATAAAGCTAGCCGGACTGCCAGTATCAAATAAACTTACAACAGAAACATATTTTCCCTTTTCACCTCGCAATCCTCAAATTTTGATTTGTTGAACCGCTGTCAAGTCCTCGGATCCAGATTCCTCTTCATCTTCCATCAGTGCCGTCCTTGTTGACGTCTCTCGCTTAGGGTATTGCTGGTACTTGTGGTCCAGCCCGAAGCACTTGAACCATCCGGCCTCTAGGGTCGTTCGCAATCTCTAGCCATGTGCCACATTTGCCTGCAATTATAGCAGCGAATGGCTTCAGGAACAGGCGCACGTGCTTGGGGCTTCCCCAATTTCTCCGGCTTTGAAGTCTGCTGCGCCGTCATTTGCTTCAGTTTGTCGTAAATCATAATTTTCTGGCGCAGCTCGTTCAAAAAAGTGCAGTAAGCCATTGCAGACGCATTTCCAGACTTATCTCCTAAGCCTTCCACGATGAATCGGATGATATCTTCTGCCGCCAGATCGACCTGTCGCCCAATGCCGCAAAAAAATATTGTAGGGCACTTTCTCCAGGTAATTTCTTCCTGGCTTCCAGCTGCCGAACACATCAAATGCAGTAATCTTGAGGTCAAAAACGGCAATTAGTTCTGCTCGCAGCCTCGGCCAATTTAGGGCTGCTGTTTCGTTCATGAATGCTCTTGCAGATCCGGTCAACAAACGCTTGGTGAAAATAAAACGTTTTTTCTCCGGCACGCCGTATATATCCATGATGTTCGGAAAATCGTCAATCCAACGCAATACAGGGTATCCATTGTCCCCAGAAAACGGTAGAATTAGGGCGTCTAGATCGCTGATCTCGATAATGGTTTCTTGAGTTGACTTATTTTGACTCAACGCTTTTTCTAACTCAACTCACGTTTGCTGTAGGTGTTGTAGCTCCGCCTCTAAGTTCGCCGACACTCGTTCACGATTTTGCATGTCCACCGCCGCCACATCGATGCTTCCCAGAATTTCATCATTCGCCGAAACTCGCAGTAGATCGCCATTTGCCAACGCACTATCGCCGTCTCCTTCTTGCTCACGTTCACATTCGTCTCCAACACAAGCGTCGCCACCAGCTCTCGAAAATTCTTCGGCTCCACGCGGAGTTTCCTCCAAGTTTAACTCCTCCAAGTTCAGCTTCTCCAGTTCCAACTGCTCAAGGTTAGATTCCTCCAGGTTCTGCTTCTCCAGTTCAGATAACTTCTGCGTGTCCATTATAATTTTTGTCGCCGTGCGCAGTTGATGGATAGTGGCGTCTTCTTGGAAAAATACGTTCTCCCGCTCCAGAAAAGCTTTCAGCTCAAGTCTTGTCTTCCTTATTACGTCGCTATATTTCATAACCAAGGTGTTCTATTTTATACGGACCTTTACACCACACCTGATATGTAAAACTTCTTATTTTCTTATTTATTTATTTGTATTTCTTATTTTCACGTCCTCTCGTACTCGTGCTCGTTTATTCGTGTCCTCATGTTCTTATCGATATATACATGTGATAGTTCTTAGTGTTACCTTATCTATTTTAAACTATTTTTAAACTATTTTCAAATTCAATTTTTAATTCAATTCAATTTTTAATTCAATTTAATTTTTAATTCAATTCAATTCAATTTAATTTTTAATTCAGCTCAATTCAATTTAATTTTAAATTTAATTTTTAATTTAATTTTTAAATGTACATACCTTTGCATGTCTGTCCCGTAAACGTAAAATCCGGGAATATTGGCAGATGCTCCATCAACATATATTCAATTTATATAGAATTCTCTTTCCGAAGCTCTAGCACTCTGTGTTTAGGACCTGTAGACTCATCCCCTGAGTTTCCAACATTTTGACCCGGTTTTTGCTTTCAAGCTGGCCGGATAGGGAATAGACCGTTTTATCTTGGGTGGTGCCTATTTTGGGTGATCCTTTTTATACCCTTGCAGGGTATTATAATTTCAGTCAGAAGGTTGCAACGCAGTTAAGGGGGCATTTCCGACACTATAAAGTATATATATTCTTGATCAGCATCAACAGCCGAGTCGATCTAGCCATGTCCGTCTGTCCGTCTGTCTGTCTGTCTGTCTGTCTGTCCGTCTGTCTGTCTGTCCGTTTCTACGCAAACTATTTTTATTTATTTATTTATATAAAGCTACCAAAATGCTGTAAAGCATATGATAACTTGTTGGAAAGAGCAATAGCTGCTTCGGCCTTCCGCTCAATTCTACGCAAACTAATCCCTCAGTTTTAAAGCTATCTGAATGAAACTTTGCAGATAGTCTCCTATATACTCTCACTCGTACATAAGTCGGAATGAACCGGATCGGTCAACTATATCATATAGCTGCCATACAACCGATCCGTAAATTTGTTGAAAAAAAATTATAACTTCACTGTTTTGAACATATCTTGATCAACTCTCGGTTATGAGCTTTCTATATTGTTTCAGATTTTTGGATTTAATTTTATAAAAATCGGACTAATATATTATTTAGCTGCCATAGGAACGGTCGTGAATTTTTCAGAAAAAGATGATAGCTTTTTCAGTTTTCAACATAATTTCTTCTACTTTGAGATACTGGTATTTCATATTTTTTCAGAATTTTTTTTGTAAATTTCATATGAATCGGTCGAGTAATTCATATAGCTGCCATAGAGTATCGTCGAGCCGATATCAAAATTCATTCATTTCGTTTGCAGGCTGTGAACGTTAAAGGAGAATGGAAGTAGAAAGACCACATGCCTTTTTTCCCATTCATCCCTCTTGAGTTTTGGATAGCCGGTGAGTGTCCTTTGTTTGAAGACTTACCCAAGCGACCCTTTTTTATCACAGGTTAAAATCTCGGGTGACTGCACCCTCCATCCCTCTTTGGTATGGGATTTAATTGTGGGAAAAATGATCGGACGCTGTTCGATCGCGTTGCGTTATCGCTCCATCGCATTCGCTCTCGTACCCGTATCGAATGCGTCCGCGTTGCGGTAGCGCGTTCACACACGTTTCTCACGTGTCCTCACACCATTTAATCAATGACCTTAATTAATTTTTTATCACCCAACCCTTCTAAGAGGGGTGACAGGAGACAGTTGACAGTTGTTATGTTCTCAATCTACTGATATTTATGTAGCTTTCAACATCACATCCTATGACAAGGCCGGAGTTGTAAAATAATGGGCAGGGTCGAGCTCATAGATGCTTGAGCAAATGCCTCTGAGATTCTGGACCATGTCTGTGAGTAACAAAACATCTGATTTCAAATATATTTCCATAAAGTCTCTAAGTCTTTAACACTTGAAATGATACCCAACCCGAATTGCGTGAAGATAATCTGCTTTAGAACATTCTGAGCTTTCCAATCTACTAAATAATTTGCTCCTTGTTGGGGGAGACTAATCTAGAGCTCTTGAGTTAGACTGTCTACAAAAGTGCGCTTGATATTTGTTCCAATCTTTGATACAAATTTTTCCAGAGAGAGGGGTCAACTGAACACTTAATGTAATACGCGAAGGCAACCGGGATATGCTTATTTACTATTTAAGTTTTGTCACTTACATCTTGTTGTTGGTTCGAGTATACACTTAAAGTCTGCATATACAGCAAAGGGTACCTCCAGCTGGCGATAAATATGTTGAAATTTAAGTGTTGTTTCTCCTTCCTTGGGTGGGTCGCTCACAATGTTATTACATCTTTCTGCATGTCGCTCAGCTCCCTTTGCACTCGTTGAGTATGAGAGATACTTGTTGCAGAACCAATCTTTATATCCGGATTTTCCCAATTATGATGACAGAACGCTGTAACTAAACAATTTTAAAAAATTCAGTTAGTCCCCCCCTTATTTTTGTAGATTTTGGTTGCTTATATCGGTGCTTCGAGGAAAATTAAATTTATATGATGCTTTTTCGGTGGTTGGTTGGAAAAAGTGGTCCAAAATTTTCGTTCTGTTTTCTTCATAACCAAACATATTTAGATTTATGTCTGGGTTTCTGTAGGTAAACTCATGTATGCTACCCGTCCTTATGGAAACGTCAATCCGGTAAAGTCCACGTTGATACCGTTCGTGTGGATAATGGGTAGTTGGATATCCCTTTTCTTTTAAGTTAAAAGGCTGATACTATTGCCACCATAGACGTTCGGTCATTCTCCCTTTTCTTTTGGGTCAAGGGCTGATACTATTGCCCACTTGACGCAAAAAACAATTTTGCACATTCATGCATGCTCTGTGGGCTTCAAGGGTGGGACGAAGATCGAAATATTCCGATCCTTTCAGAGGAACACATTGCAGCATGTTCAACTCAACTGTAACTATGTGTGTTAGGGTCCATCCACTGTCCTTCCCTTGGAACTCACCCATTTTAAATACAATGGCATTTGCGTGGGAACTATAAAGTTCCACTAAATTAGTGCCAATCGTAACCCAAGTCATTTTACTTTGAAACGTTTTTAATTCAACTTGCGTATCATTTTCTTTAACCAGCATGTATTCCGCAAATAGCTCAAAATTGATTTTTAAAGCACTATGGTAGACTAGCACTCTTTCCACATGAGAGAGCAGTGACTCTGCTGCTGCATTTAGGAATTCACTAGGAATTATTAGAGCTGCTTCTCTATTTACAAACATTTATTGTAAAATGCGTCCCTTAACGTCACCGATTTGCCTTACATTCCCGTCTAGGGGTCGGGTAGCAAAATATTTATGTTGCTCAGTGATATTGCCATTGCACCTGTATGGGGATCCATTGCCGGCAGGAGTTGCAGAATAATCTGTTCGAGTTGCTGTTGTTGGCGGTGTTTTTAACGGTGTTGTTGACGATGTTGTTGCTGTTGGCGTACATTTTGATGATTTTGTTTTTAAAAATAATTTGTTGTATTTTTGTAATGTATATATTCACATTTTGTGATTGAAGTTTTTTGTTGTTGTTTTTTTTTCACTTTTGCACTTTTTTATTTTTTTGGTTGTAAATTTGACACTCTTAGCAAATGTTTTACACACTGTTAAAATCTTTCAAGCTGATGAAATTTTTTCAAACAGACGAGTTCAAATCATGAACTAGAAGTGATTTTTACGACGCCGGTAAACTATACATAGACCCACAAAAACCCAAGCAAGCAATTCTGAGCAAACACTTGACATCATGTCTTACACATTCCATTTCATTTTGAAGCGTGTTCCAATTTCGTTGAGAAACCATTACAAATGTGTCTTTTTCACCTCCATCCCCATTTTTGTGAACTAAGTACACATGTCGTAGCACGCATTCGATCGAGTGCAGGCGAATGAGTGTGGGAAATTTCGGTTGTTCGGATCATCTAATGGGAAACAAATGACCTTTCTCAAGTGAGGTATCTCACAGGGAAATCAGACCATCTCTTTTTTAAGTGAAGGATCGTGGGTGAGCGTTCTTCATATGTAAGTACTTTGTTATTCCGTTACGTGTCAGCAGCTAACTTGTCTATTGTGCAATATTTTTCGAAGAATACATAGACAACAAATATTGTTTCTTATGTATTTTTTTTTTTTAATTTGAAGTAAAAACCAAAAAAAATAATAATAATAATAATATCTTTTTTATTTATATATTTTTTCAGGCTGTTTGACAACGAACGCGGAGCCAACATCCTCGAGATTTTTAATGTAATGGTTCAAGAAATCGACGACTTCACCAAGATCATATTAGACAAATGGACTGGAGAATGCTGGAACGGTGTTCAGATGGATATTGTCTTAACGCTGCTTGAAAAAAATGATGCTAACGAACTCAAAGTTAACTTTTCTCAACGACTTAAAACTGCTTTAAAAGACATAAAAGTCATTCGCCTTCTAGGCTGCGAAATTTCCCCAAACTTAAAGAAATTCTTCGCTAGGGAGGAAGAGCTCTGGGTACTTATAAAATACTTATATATTTATATAATACTAAACATATTCTAATTTATTTTAATATTTACATGCTTCGTTAATCTTCTCAAGCTAATAAGGTTATTAAATCGAATGGATAATATCACCGTATGAACTTTGACGTATGAGACAGCTTAGGTAATGCTGTAAAAAACTTTGTATATTTTGTCTTCATGTAGATTTGTAACAAAAATAGAATAGTTTTTCCTAAACTTCAATATTAACACGAGGTTATTTAAAGTTTAATTTTGAACGATTACATACATATACATACATATATGATATTGTGATTTAATCTCGCCTGATGCGATTATTTAATAAAGAGAATAAAATGTGTGAATTTTTAATCATTTTTCTTAAAACTAGGATATTAGTAGACAAGAACATATTTCAGCGTATATAAAAATGTGGTTAAAAACCGTGAATTTACTATTATTTTTATTTATATCTTCCGTTTCTTTAAATTGCAATTGAAACAATTTTGGGATTCCCTAGGCGTCTGAAAGAAAAAGTTATTGAAAAGTTCGGCGATGCACCGCGTAAGTAAGCCGATATTTTTAGCCGGATAAGGAACGATCCAAAAAGTTCGGCGACTAAAATTTTCTTTGTCAAACTGTAACTAGTCGAGGCAAATACCGAATAATAGAAAGAACAATGCTTTCGGTTGCTTAAGGAGAAGTTTTACAGTTTGAAGAAGTCGAAGGTTATGATCAAGGAAACCAAAGCTGTGTCTATGGCCTGCAAGTGGGTATGTTTGCCACACTGGATTTTCAGTAATTCAGTCGATATCTTCAGCGAACCTAGGAGTCGCTGAATGACTGAAAGTATCGATTAAGTCGTTTGTAGGGGAACCGATATTTTCAGTTGCAGATATTTTCAGTCGTGCAGGGAATTTCCTGATTGTTTAAATTGATTGTTTACAAGCCAAAAATTTAACATGTTTTGTTACCCACTTCTACTTCTCAATTTTTATGTTAAATACTATTGAAAAGTTTAAATATACATTCAAACAAGAAAGTTAATATACCTTTGCACTTTGAAATTAGGTCATTAAAAGTTTATGCATTTCGGTCAAATTCAAAGAATAACAAAATATTATAAAATAACTATACCTAAAGGTTTAATTACTCAGGTCAGCATACTCTAGTTGTTGAAAAACCGAAGGGTCATTTTTAATTTAGTTTGGGGTGTATGGTCCGATTCGTCGTCAGACTTTGCCTATCCCTTGAGGCTTTTAAGATAATTAAGGGTGTTCACGCCAATAGGCCCCTTGTTTTTAAAAGGTAGTGGGATCTTGCTGCCAGCATCAAAATGTCCCCTTCGTTCTCTTTCCCTCTGCCTTCGAGCTTCCAAAAAGTTTTAAGATCCGCATCCTCAAGATATTCTTAGGTAATTTTGTCGATTAGTTTTAATTTCGATTCTCTGCAATAAATATCCACCGAAGCACGTTTCTTAAGAGCCCCGATAAGTTTTTGTGTTTATATAACCTTGCTGGAAATTATAACTTAAGTCAGAAGTTTGCAACGCAGTGATGGAGGCATTTCCGACCCTATAAAGTGTATATATTCTTGATCAGCATCACTTGCCGAGTCGATCTAGCCATGCCAGTCTGCCCGTCCGTCTATCCGATTATACGCAAGCTAGTCTTTCAGTTTCGAAGCTATTTGAATGAAACTTTTCAGCTAGACTTATATATGCTCTCACTACTATATAAGTCGGACAGAGACGGATCGGCAAACTATATTATATAGCTGCCTTAGGAACGACCCGAAAAATATTAGAAAATAAATTTTAACTTCACCATTTCTCAACATATCGTCATCTACTCTGGGGTATAAGCTTTTTATTATATTTCAAAATTTTGAATAAATTTTATAGAAATCGGACAACAATAACATACAGCTACCATATAGCTCGTAGTATAGCTAGTAACGGCCGGGTAATTTTTAGAAAAATATTTAACTGTGTAAGTTTTCAACACATTTTATTCTAATTTGAGATACAAGCGTTTTATATTGTTTCAGAATTTCACATTTAATTTCATAAAAATATCGTAAAAATCGTAAAAATCGTAAAAAAATGTGAAGCTGTAAAAATAATATTCATATTCATATTATTTTTACAGCTTCACATTTTTTTACGATTTTTCTTATTATGTTATATATGGATAAATTATAAATTATCCAATGTCAATCTGCAAGGGTATACTAACTCTGCGTGCCGAAGTTAGCTTCCTTTCTTGTTATTAATCAAGTGCGCCTGTGGGATAAAGCCGCCCACTCCAAACTGAGAATATGTACCCGAAAAATATCGTAAATATTTGTTTCGCGGGGGACCTCGCATTAGAAGATGTTTATGCCTATATTCACAGCGAAACCCAAGCAGATAATATAAAGATGGAAAAGTTTCAATTTTCCTATGCCAGAGACATCATATTCATTAAGATTGGCGTCACCCCGAACTTTTGTGACACAATTTTCTCTGGTGACTGGCGTGCCTTGGTCGCCTGAGCACGTTTTAGTTAAGGAATTTGAGGCAAAGGAAATAAGAAAAGGTCAATGGGAGTACGACTTCCTAGACCGCTACAAACCGCAATGGCCAAACTTTAATTCCAGAAAACCTTATCACTTCCAACTTTCTTAAAAGAATACTACTGCCACATAAGCCAGCAATTCAGTTCATCATTTGCCCTCGGACGTTCTACCCTCGCTATGTTGTGCGCAGTATGCAAAACCGAAAACTCGGCAGCCGAGCTTCACCTTTCAGAGGCTGTGCGCTGTGCTTCTCTCTGCCGTCGGGTATTTCATAGTCCCTGCGTTGACCTGCCCACTGAGGCGATTAAACTTTAGCTAAACCCAAAAATCTTGTGACAGAGCGATGGCTGTGTTGTTGCCAATGATTCCCTCTCAAAAATTGATGAGCTTGATTCCAAAATTAAGACTCTGGAGTGCTTGTACCAGAATCTAAATTCCAAATTCGCTGATGCTATCCCAAAAAAGTGTTATACAAAATAACAAATAAGTAACGTAACTGTTAGGCCTCACCAGGTCCAGGGTCTACCTCCACGACCCTTGAAAGCTGGGAGAGACGAAACAGAAGGAAAAAGAAGAAGAACAACAACAACAAAAATAAAACCGTTGTTGGTGTCGGGCCTGCTTCGATTGATCTCCAAGCTTTGCAGAGCATTAAATATTTGAATATTGGCAAGTTTAACGCGTCTACGGATTCCGATGCTGTTTCCAACTATGTCGCCCCCAAATTAAATGTGGCTGATTAACTAGGATGATATTACTATCGAGCTGGCTGGACCTTCAAGATCTTCAGCCCCAACTTCGTCGCCAAAAAACCCCCGGTGATCGGCGCCGGTCGCGTCGATGATCTCTCGGCTTATCTTCTGCATGCCGTTCCTCGTCATAACCAGGCGCTCTGGCCTAGGTCACAGCCCTCGCAGCATCCTCATCACCCTCTTCACCTGCACTCGTCATCCACTGCCCGACTCCCAACGCCGAATCAACAACTACAGCTGGGACTTGCGCTGTCCCTTTTTGCGACATTCACCAAAGTTTCCAGTTATACTTTCGCTCCCGTTGCTACGTACGCTGTGCATTTATACCAGGGAAGCCCAGGCCCATTGCTCCTATGCCTCCTTTGTTTTTGTAATTGGCTCCGAAGCATAGGCGAGCAAATGCGTATATGTACATAGCTATCGGCATGCGCCAATGCTAATTGCAAAAACAATTTTTCACTTTCGTTTTCTTATCTCTATTCTTCATCTGCATTTAAGCAAGGTAACTAGACTTGCATGTGGTTGTTGTTGGGTCGTGAGCATTTTGTTGTTGCTTTGGCGACGCTCACCCACTTGAAGAAATTGTATTATGATTTCAGTTATTGCATTGTCGGCGCGTCATTTGCCAAGTAATAATTGTCTTTATTATAAAAATGTATCTCCCTATTTTTTCAGTGTATTCATTGAAATTAAAAATAAAATTATTTACTAGTCTTACTCTCAACTCATCTACGACTCTAGAGTGATCCCTTAACGCTCTTCTTGGATCCGCCTTACTATCATTGCTCACTGGATGAAGCTTATGGCATCAGCAACAACAATTTCTCCAGCTTGAGCTGCAAAATATTTTTCCAAAATATATCTGGCATGCGAACGAAAACGGATGCTGTTTTTTTGACATAATCGCATTGCTCAAAATGGATTTCTTTGATAATGAATTCTTAATTAATTCTTCATCTTACAGATTAGCGACTTCAACCTTTCCTCGTTTGTGTGGGTGCAGGGTGTGGACTCTCCAGTAGTGGTCCCCTGCAACATGCACCTGCTTCATGAAATCTTGGTGATTAACGATATTTTAGTTTGGGTTTGGTCCAAATTAAGGAAAGCTTTGTTTGTACACGGATTACAGGTACGCAAAAAAAGGACACCTATTCTAAAAACGCCATCACATTGTATAAACGTACCTGTACACTCTTCATTGCAGGGCCGCACAGTTGGAAGGCTTTTTGGGGTGTTCTCTTCGATTTTACACGAG